>VZZY01000359.1:0-13623 GCA_013400335.1 Eurystomus gularis
GGGTTCAAACTGGAAGAAGGTACTGATTAAGAAATCAGAAGGAAAGTCTTCCCACTGAGGGTGGTGAGACACTAGAACAGGTTGCCCAGTGGGGTTGTGGATGCTCCATCCCTGGAGGTGTTCAAGGCCAGGTTGGATGGGGCCTTGAGCAACCTAGTCTAGTGGGAGATGTCCCTGCCATGGCAGGAGGATTGGAACTAGATGATCTTTGAGGTCCCTTCCAACCAAAACCATTCTATAATTCTATGATCTACAAGGGTGAGTGAGGGCAGTGGGGCTTCAGCAGGGACTGACGGGGACGAGGGAAGATCCTGGGCAGGGAGATGTGATCCTTGCCTCTCGGACAAGGGCCTGCATGGATAGAGCAGAGAGAGATGCCAGGGGCACATGGGGTGTTTGTGGCCACCACCTTCTAGCTGATCCCCGTTGGCCCCTGTTCCTTCCTGGGCATGGTAAGAGCTGGGTAGGGTGGCCCTGGCAGGAGGGGTTCCTGCCGTCCCCACAGACCTGGGCTCTGACCTTAGCTCTGTTCATCTCTATTCCAGGCCTCTCAGACATGGCAGACAACATCAGCCATTCTTCTCTTAAATATGGCAGCTGAAACCATAACCCTGCTAAGAGCTGCAGAGAGAAATCATGCCTCCAGGTCCAGGCTGCAGGTGCTGCAAGACTGGCTTTGCAAGGCGTGGAGGAGGAGGAGGCTGCCTTCTCTCCGGGGCAGTGGCTGCCTGTGCTGCTGGAGCTCTGTGCTCTGTGCGGTGCCTGCTTTCCAGCTGCCAGCAGCAGTGCCAAACATACCCACACCCCATGGCCTGGCCACAGGCACCAGCTGCTCTGCCAGCCTGCAAGAGCGAGAGGAAAGGAGAGGAAAAGCTTTTGCCTCCTGGGCACATGCTCTGCAGTGCTCATGGTTCATGTGGCAAGGTGGTACAGCCCAGAACACCAGGCCCCATGGCCTCTGGCACACAGGCACTGGAGCTGCAAAAGCATCTGTAAGTCTTTTGTCACAAGTGCTGAGGTGAATGAAGGCCAGTCATGGTAAAAGGTCCTCTAGTGGGGTCAGTCCCTGTTCTGAAGATCTTGTCACCTTTGGTGACCCAAGAGGATCTTTTTCCATCTGGCCTGGGTCACAATGCTGCAGAGAAAAGCTGGCAGGAGACTTTAGGAGAATGACTCTCAGGTCAACTCCATTCTCTTTGAGCACCCTCAGCGCAACTCTTTTCCCAGCTTGGAGGATGGGAGCAGCTCTGGTCCCTGCCATGGGAGCATTTGTCCCCCCTTGTCCCTCCCTGCAGGCTCATGCTCCCTCCATGCTGCTCCATCACCATTCCTGCCTGACTCCTGTGCTGTCCCCCAGTGTCTGTGTGGTGGCTGCACATGGACACACACCAGGCTCATAAGCCCCAGCACCCCACAGGATCAAAGTTCCTCTGAGCTCCTCAGGCTATTGCTTGCCCTGTCCACCCATGGCTGATGCACTCCTCATGGGACTGCTTTCCACAAAGAAGGGGCAGTATGTGCCTCTCCCGCACACAGATGGCAAGCTGGGACAGTGAAGCATCCCCAGCAGCAGGGCTGGAGTAGGTGCTGCTGGAAGGGGAAGGCAATGCTGGGAGCAAGGGAGCAGGGCTCCTTGGCCATCCTTCCTGGCACACTGTGCCAGGATAGATGGAGGAGCTCAGCCCTCACAAGATAGGCACCATGTCAGTGACATTAACTCATGGCCTCAGACGCTCATGTTTGTGTGGCACAGTGGGGTGCATGTCCCTGTGTGTGGATGTTGGATCACAGACCACAGCTCTCCCAGATGGCTTCTCCTCTCCTGGAGAGCTGGCCTGAGTGACTCTAAAAGCACTGTAGGAACCAACAGCCTCACTGCTCACCCACCAGGTATGGCCCTATGGAGCCATTTTTGTCCCAGGAGGTCTTGAGAAAATTCCTTTGCCATACTTAGAAGCTGGCAGGAGCTGGCCTTGCTGCCCTGCAGCCTGAGCAATACTGCTGGGAAAGGTAATGGCTCCCATCCAGGCCACCCTCCTGTGAGGCACTCCTGGGCAGTCATTCCCAGCCCAGATATGACAGCAGCAACCCATCTCATTGGAGTGGCAGGATAAGCATCTCCGTTGTTGCTCAGGGTCTGTTGCTGCTTGCCTCCCTGAGATCATCTGATTTTCCAGCAAGACAGGGAAAAGGGGTCCCTGGCTGTGGACCCTCACTTTTACATGTGACCACCTTGCAGAGCCTGCACAAGACAGGTGAGTGGCTGAGAGTGCATCTTGCTTGCTTGCTTCCAGAGTATTTTCCCCTCAAGCATCTGTAGAGGTTTTCTCCCCTGCAGTCACTGCCCGGGAGCCCAGTGAGGTTGCTGCTGCTGGCCCCTTCCTCAGCTCCAGACTTGCTGCGGCGAAGATCGGCAGAGGGCAGGGCAACCCCACCAAAGGGCGACCGAGGACAATTCCCAGGAGCCAGGGCATCCCACCGCAGCACCATGGATGGTGGCTGCCGATGAAGAGGATGCCAGGGTGCCCAGCAGACCTCCTTCCCAAGGAGGGCGCAGCCAGCTGGGCAGAGTCCCTGCCAGAAAATAGGCACTGTGCCAACAACATTGCTCTCAGAGGTGCCAGAGATCCTACTCTTGGCTTAAAACCTGCATCCTTTTGGGGACAGGGAAGAAGCCCACCCTGGGTGAGGCAGGCAGCACAGGCCCTGCCCTGGCAGCTGGCCTGGCCCATGCAGAGGGTCCCCACAGTGAGTGCAGGAGAGCCAGTGCCTCTTGTGCTCCAGCTCTGACCTGCTTTGCTGGAGCTCCCTCCCAGGTGGGCTATGTGCAGGTAACAGGGTCTGTCAGCAGCCACAGCAAGAGGATAGACCTGGGCCAAAGACATCCACACAGGAGCCGCAGGACAGGGGGCTGGAGGCAACACTAGGAACAAGACTTCCGTGCAGACCTGAGGGCTCCAGCCAGGAGATGGGGCCAGACACAGAGACCTGCAATGTCTGTCCAAGGGCTATCCAGCAGCTGGGCTGAACACAAGCTGTCTACCACATGAGTATGAGGTTCACACAGGGAAAAGCACTTGAGATAAGCTACCCTTTACACAGGTCCAAGGTCCATCTGGAGACAGAGTTATCAATAAACACACCTTTCCAGAGCTCAGGCCAGAACTTGGTGGTTGGGGCTAAGCTAAAGCGAGCGCAGGGCCCATGGCTGGAGGATGCCTTTTCGTGTGTCTCAGGTGCACTGTTTAGGGTCATCAAGACCCATTAGTGCTTTCAGGGGCCCAACACTTAAAGCAACACACGGTTTGAGCACAAGGTGTAGGCCACCCAGTGCCGCAAGGGTTCAGCTCTGGTTGGGGCTGCTCCTCAAGACGGGGCTTGAAGGGAGCTGCATGGTGATGGTGCCCATACCCTGGGTGTAGTCATGACCAACTACCTGTAACTTGTTTCCCTACACACCTCTTCCAAATGTGGATTCTGCGGATGTTTTCTGGGGGTGATCTGATGGTTCAGGGAAGGAGGAAGGGCCTGGTACTGTGCTTGTAGAGATGCTCCATCAGAGCCCAGAGTAGCCCCAACATTTGGTATCTTTGTTTCTGTGAAATCCCAGGTGCATCTGGGTCACCAAGCTTTGGAGAATGTCATTGGGTAGGCAAAACTGACTTGCTCATTTGGTCTCCTAGTTGCTTGGCTTTCAAAGGTCCTTGGCACTCTCCTAGTGAATGCACAGATGGGTCACACTTCCTGGAGATGTTCTTTTGCTTTCCTGGCAGATAGGCAGGATTAAAAAGCCAACTTTCCTACCCATGAATTGTAGCCAGGGGAATGATGTAGACGAGTGTTCAACTGTGCTGCTAGACTGATGTGCCAAAAAGCCAACATCAGGGGTGGGGGGGGGAGGGGCTGCACATTCTCCAAAGGCCTTGGGGAGGCTGGGAGGTGGGTGGAGGGCAGAGAAATTGTGAACCCACAGCACAACACAGACAAGGAGCCTTCTTTCAGCATCTGCAGCCATGTTCATAAGTAGCAGGAAATTTCAGATACCCAGATGAGCAATTTCAACTGCAGTTGGTTTTGCCCCACAGAGGAGGTGGTTTGGTATCCATGCCTGAGAGGTGTGCTTCTTCTCCAGCTTGCCAAGCTGTCTGTCCTCCACTGAACCAGGGTGCTTGCCATGCTCCACAGAGCTCTGTGCCTTGCTGGTTCAAAACCTTATCAAGATTTTGCTGGCAAAAACTCTGCAGGACCCACTCGGTGGGAGCAGGTGGAGAGCCTGCCTGTGGGGACACCCTTGCAAGTGTCTCTCTGTGCTGGGAGGGCTAGGGATGGGCCGTTATTGGAAAGCTTTGTGTCTCACCTAGGCACATGAACCCAACAGCTGGAGCTCCGAGAAGCAATTTGAGATTAAAAAAAAAAAAAATCACAGGAGGCAACAATACCAGCAAGTGCCCAAGGATCCCCCAGTCCCATGCAGACTGTACATCAGGAGCTTCCTCTTGCCTGCTTCCCACCATCCAGCAGTGCTAGGCACCACCTCAGAGGAGAGGGGAGCATGGAGAGCTGCAGACGTACACCTGTGTCTTGTAGCTGCTGCATTTGGGGAGAGCTGTAACTCTCAAAGGTCTCTCTGGGAAAGGTGGGGCAGGTCCAGTCCTTCCCCTGAGGCAGTTAATTCAGGCAGGGGAGGGGAGTGGAGTGGACCCCTTCTTCCCCAGCTCCAGCAGACACAAGGGCAGAAGTGGAAGTGCCCAGCAAGCCTTCAGGGCCCCAGTTTGCACCTTCTTTGTCTGCCGGGGGCTGGAGGGGTGGGAATTTGGCAGCCTACTCTCTTTGGAAAGGGTCCAGCTGCCTTAGGAGAAATTCCTCACATAGCTTTGCTGTGAAGAAAGTGATGACCTGTTCTGAGGCGTTTGCTGAGCAAGTGAAGACAGCCAAAGGCAACTTATAAGCACTGGGAGAAAATGGCTCATATTCTGATCACCAGGGTTAGGTAGCAGGTCAGGTTCTTTGGGAAAAGTGGTGCCTGGTGACGGTTACTTTATATGCCACAAGCAAGCTCACCAGGATGCCCAGATGCTTGCTGCATTCACACACTGCCAGGGAGATGCTCCAACTACAGCAGAGAAGCTGATGGTGTCATGCCATGTGTTAGGTGAGTTTTAGAGGGTGACCTGGCAGCTACGTCCAGGCTGTCTCGTCAGACACTGGTGCCCAGGACCTGCCTGTCATCCTCTCTGAAACCCTGCCAGTCCCAGGGGTGACACGCAGAAAATACATGGAGAGCTGGAGTCTGAGCGTGGGCATGAGACAGTGGTGGATCAGAGAGGGGACATATAGCTACAGTAGGACCTGGAACACCTCTTGGGATGCAAGGGACACACAGAAGACAGAGATGCTGTTCTTTCATTGTAAAAGAAGCAGGCTGCAGTGCCAGAGTATTTAAACCAGAAGGCGGCAGCTGGGGGAGAGCACCTGGTCTGGTCCAGTGGGACTGACGTGGGGAATGCAGCTGATGTTCAGTACACTTCTGAAAATGCCAGCAGGAAAATAAACAGCATAACTGCAACAAATGAGGAAGGCAAATCAGATCCCTGCAGTGCCAGGAGAGCAGCCAGCACATGTCTGGGCAACTGAACAAGGGCAAACCTACATGTGCTTCTGCACCAACACTAGGCACCTAAAGCTAGATACTAAGGGATTTTAGGAGGACACTTCAACTACCCACTTGCAGACTGGATCAAAGTGTCAGTGAACAAGATGTAAGGATAACACCTTTGAATGTGGTACACGGTGCCATCCCTCCAAAGGCAGTCTGAGCCCCACGAGGAGAAGATGCTTTTCTGGATCTGCTCTTGCACAGCACATGGGGCTTAGCTTGGGAAGGTCTAGGCCAGCTATGATACCACTTGGTTTTAATTTTATGGTAGGAAGAGAAGGCTGAAGAAATCCAGCATGTGGTTATTCAATTTCAAGACAAGAGATTGTGTAAAAATGAGGATATGTGTCAAAAAAGAAAAAAACAGGCCAATCCCAAATCTCTTAGCAGTGTGGTCCAGAAAGCTAGAGGCCTCCGAGTTGCCTGGAGGCTGTAGACAAATGCCTTATTAAAAGCACCAGTGAAACATGGAGCAAAGAACAAATAAGGCAATCCCATAAAGCCCCGCACAACTGATGGGAAAGAAGGGGGAGCACAAGAAGAAGGTTGATGCTGAAGAGAAGGTCTGCCAAAAGAACAGGAAAGCTGAAAATGCAGCAAGTCAAATACAAATGGGGAAGCAATAGGCCTAGGAGCAGGCTTAAGGGCTGTCTGGCTAAATGTGCTCAAACCAGTAGTGAACAGTTCAACAAATCTGCTGCAGGGACTGGGAGGTGAGCAGGGTGCACGGGGATGGAACAGCCACAGCAGACAGCTCTTTGCCCTGGGGGCATTCCTACCCCTACCAGCTCTTTTTTTTTTTTATCCTGGACAGGTGGGAAGGGCTCGTAAATTGGAATAGAAATCCTGCTAGGGTTATCCTGGAGACACAAGCTAAATGTTGGTCATTTCTGGACAGCTTGGAGGTGACCACCATCAGCTGGGCCAGAAAGGGATGAGGCACATTGACTGTCAGCAGGTGCATGGTCTGATTCTAGCACTACCCAATGCAAGGTGGGTACGAGGATCCTCAAGTGTGGGGATCCTCACAGGAGAAATCCTTCCTGGTGGCCAGACCCCGTCCCAGGCTGTGTGAAGCTCTGCAGCTCTTTGCATCCTGGTGTGGGGAACCAGGTTTCATGCTGGCTCAGCCATCATCATTTTATGCTGCCTTCAGTTGTCTGATCACACAGGCCAATGCTGAACTCAGCAACATACCCTCAGAAGGCTTCTTTCAGATGGTCCTGCCATAAGTTCCTGTTGGCCAGCTTCTTTGCTGCCTACTGTGGTGCCAGCATCCTCTGCTGGACACAACAGACAGAGATGGCTCCCTCAGTGGCCCTTCACATGGAAGGGCACCACCCAGAGAGCTCAGCAAGATGCAACCAGCCCCAACAGAAGTCACACCCAACAGCTCCTGGTTAATATAGTCCTGGCCTCACCCACAACCCCAACCACAACCACCTGGGTGAAGGAAGAGCCACAGAGACACAGGTGGGCCAGGTTCTGCCTCTGAAACATGAAGCCAATAGGAAAACCAAAACATTCTGCTAGGTTGTGACTCATTCACAGGTCAACTCCAACTTGGGACCAACAACTCAGGGCCCAGCACTTCACTGGGACAGAACCTCAGGTTAAGCAGCCTCTGGTGGTTCAGTCCTGCAGAGCCAGCCAGCACAAGCTGCTCTGTGGAGAGCTGGGAATTCCCTCTTCCCAGGGAGGAAACAGCTCCTATTTTGAGTCTTGCTGGAGCAAAGGACTTCAATTTTTTTTTCCCAGCTGAGTCAAAGTTGACCATTTCTCTCCGGTGATGTCAAGTGCAGTGTGGGAGAGAGGAGGTGACAGCCTCAGGGCTGCTGGGAGAATCCCCAAGGAAGAAGCACTGTCACATGCCAGGACCTTCAGTTTTGGGGCTGTTTGCTCATGGCATTACCTCCACACAGGGAAAATGCAGGCAAGCTTCACCACTGACACATCATCCCCAAGGCCCTGCTGGGGCCTCTCCTAGCCACCACCCTGCACTGTGACCTGTGTCCTCCTGCCCGTATCCTGCTTCCCATGCCTGAGCCAGAGACAGCCATGACTTACAGCCCATCAGCGTTGTGCCTGGCAAGCTGATGGTGATGCTTATAGGGCCCTCCCCAAATAGCAGCCTGGGCTCAGCCCCATTGCTATGCCAGATCCAGCTCTCTCCTGGAGACCTTGTCTTGGCTGGCCCAATTTCAAGGCTCTTGCCTTGAGCAAGTGGCTGTCTGTCAATGAAGGAAGGAGGAGGAACATGCTCTTTTTCTCATGTTAAAAAAACTTATTTTCAAGAGGCCTCTCTGAAAGTGCTGGGGAATGGAAGCAGGAATCTGGATGAGTTTGCTTGCTCTGTGGCTGCTGGCTGCAGCTCACACCAAGCAGGGCAGCTGGATGCTGATTTGAATTGAACTGCATTTTCTAGGGGAAAACAGGGAGGTAGGTCTGTGAGCAGAGCTTGCTGGGGCACAGCACCCATGGGTAGGCCATGGAGGGGAAGGAGGGCCAGAAGGACCCATCCCAGCCAGGCCCCCACCAGCCCTAGGAGGGATATGGATGGGCTGAAGCTGGCAGCCAGAGTGTACCAGTGTGGGAGGACTCCTCCCTTGCATGAGCAATTCAGGCATCAGAGCAGACCGGAGCATTTGGGGAAAGGCTTCAGAGGCTCTCCTAGCTGTACTGGGTTTGGCAGAGCTGGGGACAGATGGTGCTCCTGATGAGCCCCAGTCCTGCGGTAGGATAGGGGCTTTAGGCAGGGCACACAGTGGGCAGGTGCAGAGGAGGACTCGGTGTCCTTGGAAGGGACCTTAATGGGGGCACAGGCTGGTACACGTCTCCATTGGCAGTGACAAGAGATGCTGCTGGGGGATGCCATGAGCCTGGCCACTCTCTGTGGGCTGGTCTCCTTGTACCCCCACAGTGTCTGTAGTCATCACATCAGGGATATTGGCAGGGACATGCCTCTCCAGGCTCTTCAGGACCTGTTCATGACCATGAATTTCTCTCTTCCTTTTCTAGCTGGTCCTATCTACCTCCCCATTCTACCCTGGCAGCAAGCACTGTGGCTGGGGACAGAAACATCTGCTGGGATCTGCTCTCTCCACTAAGCCTCAGTAAGCAACTCTGATGCTGGTGTTACAGGCTGCAGTGAGTAACAGCTCTACATCCACCTCACCCATCAGCCCTGTGAGCATGTAGCACCCCATCATCCCAGACTTTCACCCCCTCCTTCCCTCCCAGAGCCCCTTCCAGGTGATCTTGTCCCACAGGCAGCTGCTTTATCCCCTCCATCATTGCAGATGCTCCCCACCCCAGCTCCAACGGGTCCCTCTGAAGCTATGAGGGACCAGACCTGCACCTCATACCTGGGATGCAGATGTACCAAGGTTTCATGCAGCTGCGGAGCTCTACACTGGTGGTGTATGAGCATGACTATGCAGCAGGAAGGGAAACAAGTGCCATTTCCCACAGCCAGACAAGAGGCAGAGACCCAAGAGTGAACCGCAGGGATGAGGCATGTGAAAAGCATCTGCCTCATCCCCTTTCCCATTAAATGCTTCTCTCAGTCCTCCATCTGGTATGTGCTGAATTATTGATTTTCCCCTGGAGTGGATGAGTTACGGAGAAGCTGGGAGGGAGCAGGGGCTGCCGCGACACCCCAGGTGCTTGTGTCTGATGAGGAGATTGTGCAGGAGGGAGCAGGCACTGCCCAGGGCTGTGGGCAGAGAGCAGGAAGGATGCATGTGGTCCGGGGTTCTGGGGCTGGCTCTCTCCCTGACAATACCGCATGGGGCTCCCCAGCTCTGGGACACCCTCCTCTGGTCCATCTACTCTTCCCTGGGGAGGAAGTTACTGTGTGTAGGGGATTGAGCTCTCAGCTGTCTCTGCTGAATTAGTGGCTGTGGATTTGCTGGCTCCAGAGCAAATGCTCTCGTGTGTCCTCTCTCGTGCGTCGCTCAGCTCTTTTATTGCTGATATCCAGCTTGGTAACAGGCCAGGCCATTTCCATCACATCACGACTCTGCCAGACGAGTTCTCCACAGCACATGGCCCGGGGAGAGAGGAAATGGCTCCGGGATTTGACCATGGCCAGGATTTGGCCAGGGCTGGGGTCCCCTAGCTCTATGTGTGAGGCTCTGGGCTCTGTGGTGGCAGAGGGGCTGTGCCACATGATGCAGAGAGCTGCAGATGGGAGTCTGTCCTGTCCCTTTTGAGGAAGTAGGTGATAGTATGGTGGTCCCCTGGCCTTGGTTCACCTCTCTGGTGAGCCACAGCAATCTGTGCTGTGCTATCCTCTTTGCATCAACAGGAAGGATGTGGGTGGGCTCCAGAACTTGGAGCATTTCTGCTGCCAGCCAGGCCTCTGGCCACCTCTGTAACATGTCCTTCTGCCCTCTGCAGCCCTTCACTAATTCGTCTGCCAGATCTGGCTGCTGGGGCCAGGCACAGTGCTGCTACACTCCCAGCCTCCTGGCACCCCAACTTGGATTAGCACGTGTGGGTAACATGCTCCCCACTCAGCCAAGCTCTTGTGCTTGCCAGCTTTCCTCACTGGGGAAATATCTGGATTTCCAATTATTCTGACTCCCTGCTTGAGCACCTTGGGTCCTTCCCAAACACCCACCTTCATGGCTGTACATGCTTCACCCCCAAGAAAGGAGGGATGCCTTTCACAGACAAAGATGCCGTCATGTCACCCCTTCCCAGGTCCTCGCTGAAGATGTCAGCTGAAGGAAGGGAATGGTGCTGCCCTTTACAGCAAACATCCCTTCTGGACCAGCTCCTCCACTGCTGTCCTAATAGGTCAGCAGACATGGGCTTCTGAGCCAGAGCAATAGATGTGGCAGAGAGATGCAAAACTGGTTGGTTCCAGTAGTCCTAAGTACTCACATCCAGGGGCTGAAGCTGGGTGAAGATGGTTTTAACACAGATAAATGGCACACCAAAGTGGCAGGACCAGCCACGGCCACCACTATGGGATTGGCACAGATGAGACAGCCCTGCCTGTCAGTGGTTTTCCGCCCCCTCCACTTGCTGCAGCCTTTGTTTCTCTGCATGCACACTTGCCAAATATTGTCCTTTGCCTTCTTGTCCTTTATTGCCCCCCTGGCCCCAATCCTATGGCTCCTGCTGCTCCCCAGTCTCCTCACTAAGCTCCCTGTGGAAAAGCATGGTGGCAGCAGGACTAAGCCCACATCTCAGCTGCAAGTCATAGGAGCATCTCAAGGCAACAGTGCACAAGCACCAGTTTTTCAGTGGTGATGATGGTTCACTGTGTCAGCTGGCATTCCCACTGCTCCCACAGCACACAGGTCACAGCTCCTCAGGCTGCCTAGCAGCCCGGGGACAGCACAGGGGCAGTGATTGCACTGAAGCTGTGCTGGGAGGGGAATGTGGATGTAGGACATGGGTGCCAGCTCTGAGGCCACTGCCAGGGATGCACTTGGGCCCCAACAGCCGGCTTTCCAACCCTCCCCTCTGCCCAAAGGAGGGAAAAACAGGCCAGTCATCCCACAGGGTTGCCAGGGTGACATTTTTTTGGCTGCTGTGCTGTCCCAGCCACTGAGCTGGCAGGGGCTGTGTGCTGGGAGCTGAGGCAGCCCCTCTGTCCTCACACCAGGGTGCTCCTGCCCAGGGCCACCCAGCAGCATGGGACCACCAGCCATAGGATGAAGCTGGAAGGGAGTGGGTGGGAAGCAAGCACAGGGGTTGGGGGACAGCAAGACCCCAGAGGAGCCATGCAGAGATGAAAAATGTCAAAGCTTTGCTGGAGTTGAAGCCTGCAGGGCAGAAAGGCCTTTTTGGCTGGGGTTTAGGAAGTCACAGCTGCGAGCGGCCAAGCCACCATCAGAGCACTGCTGGTTTCCATTTGGTCGGCTTNGTCCTAGCTTGCTTGGGAAAAGATGAGCCTCATTATCTGTACTTCGTGGCTCTTGAACTTTAAAGCACAGCAGGAGGAAATTTTACTATGGGAAACTGCCCTGGTGTCAGCCAGGCACTTTGCATGGAGGTCTGCTGGGGGGAGACAGCCCTGCAGCGGTGGGGCCGGCACTGGGGCAGAGACCTGCTGGCAGGCACAGAGAAGGCAGGAGGGTGAGCAAAAGGTGATGCATTTGAACCTACCCCGTGTCTCACCCCAGTGAACAGGCACAGCGGGAGCTGGGGGAGCATGGCCAGGCCAGGCAGAGCCTAGAGGTGCAGCGAGGAGGAAGTCTAGGCTGTAAAACAGCTCCACGTGCACCTCAGTGCTCACAGCACCCAGTGATAACATCTCTGCTCGGTGAAGCGCCGGCTGCGTCAGTGTGTGGGAAGGTCTGGGCAGCCCTGACCAGGTTTGTACCTCCTGGCCCATGCGGTGCTGATAATGATAGGAAGGGACAGTGCATTTCCCTGCTGAGCTAGAGCAATGCCTGGAGCAGGGCCCCGGAGCTGCCCATGGCCTCTCCCACTCTGCAGGAGCATTTACCCACTTGTTCCCATCAAGCCCATTAAAAGTCAGCTTGCTTTGAAGAGACCAATGCTATCTGAGTGGGTCATTTTCTGTTTTCAATGAGATTTTTCCAAGCACCATCCTTGCCTCAGGACTCTCCTCCCACTTGCTCCATGCTCTCCAGGCCCAGCAGACTCCTCCTATAGCCCATCCACCCCTCCGAAAACCTGGTGACTCAGGGCTGCCACGTGTTGCCTTTTGTGCAGCTCAGGTACTCAGGCAACGCAGGCAGGCACATCAGCGTCTACCTGGAGGAAAGGAATCCAGCTGTGGGAGAAGAAAGGGGCAATAAATCACTCAGCATCCAGCCTGGAGGGCATAAATTTAACAGTCCCGACTGTGTGAAATCATTCTGCACCCAAACAAAAGGCAACTTTGGTGTCTATTCATTGCCTTTAGGCTAAGGTCATGCTGAGGGGCTGCTTGCATTTGGCTCTGTGGTGCGAGGCAGGGTTAAAAGATTTATACCTAAAGGACAAATAGTGACAGTGTGCACCTCTGTGAGCACAGAGCCAAGCAGCTGGATGTCATGGTTTATTCTGCTAGATCCAAACCGTGGCTTAGACTAAACACTGGCTCTGCCATCATCAGTGAATCATTTCTAGATCCCTTGGAAGTTTCCAGGGCTTGCATTTCAGAAGCTTGCTGCCGCGGGGCACTAAAATGCTGTGGAAGACAAAGCAAGGTGTGGCAGGTTTAGTGGGGATTATCCTGCACTCGGTGAGGCTGGGGTTGGAGAGAGATGAAAGCTGGGGTAAGGGGAGTAGGTGCAAGTGGGCAGCAGCACCAGCTTTAATTCCTTTCCTTGCATGGGAAGGGTGAGGTGAGGTTCACTGCTGCCCAGGCTCTGGCACCCCAGTCCCCCAGCAAGGGCTGTCCTAGGAGAGTGCCCAGGGACCTCCAGGCCTTTAGTCCTCCTGGGCTGCACTAGGTTAGAATAATAGAATGGTTTGGGTTGGAAGGGACCTTAAAGATCATCTAGTTCCAATCCCACTGCCATGGGCAGGGACACCTTCTACTAGACCAACGTTGCTCAAAGCAATGTCCAACCTGGCCTTGGACATTTCCGGTATGGGGGGCGGGGGGCATCCACCAACCGCTATCGCATGTGGCTCATGGCAGGAATAGCCAGAGTGGCGGGGGCAGCTCGTGGGCTTCCCAAGCCCCCCACATACAGGAGTGAGGGGCCGCTGGGGTATGGAAGGGCCAGGAAAGAGGAGGGCACGGGGTGCCCAGATGGGAGCCCCCTTCCCTGCTGGGTGCCCCTGGGGCTCTGAGAGGAGGGAGGAGAAGGAATGAGCTCAGCTCGCTGAATCACCCTTTCCTTCAAGACCAGGCCTGGCTTGTGAGCTGAAACCCATGGGCTTGGTGGAGCTGGAGATGCTGGGGCAAGTCCGGGCTGCTGTTGCCCTTTGGGGGTGCTGGTGCTCCCCGGCGCCCCGAGGAGGGGAGGGATGCTCCTCGGGGACGGGGGCAG
>VZZY01000359.1:13669-35011 GCA_013400335.1 Eurystomus gularis
GGGGCTGGCGCAGGGCCCGGACGCTCCGGGGCAGGGGGTTTCCCCGGCCCCTTCCCAGGTGTAGGAGCCCAGTGGCGGTGCAAGCCCCGGTGATCAGGGGCTGGAGACAGGCTGAGCCCCGGCCCCGGCTCGCCCGCTCCCTCCCCTCCCTTCCCTCCTCGTCTTTCCCCTCCCCTCCTCGTCTTTCCCCNGAGCTACGGACCGGGGAGGCTGCCGGGCGCCGGGGCTGGGGCGCACCGGGACCTCGGAGCACCGCCGGGCGGGAGGGGGAGACCCCGGGGCACCGGAACTGGGGTTCATTGGAGTTCACAGAGACTCCGGTGCACCCGTGCCGCCGAGGGCCACCAGTATGCCGTGGGCGGGGACTCCGGGGGCACCGGTACTGTGGGGACCCCGGAGCCGCTGAGGCTGGGATTCACCGAAGGCTCCGGTGCGCCGAGGCTGAGGGGCACCGGTGTGCCGTGGAAAGGACTCCGGGGACACCGGTACCGTGGGGACCCCGGAGCCGCTGGGGCTGGGATTCACCGAGGCTCCGGTGTCACCGAGGTTGAGGGGCACCTGTACCGTGGGAACATCCCGAAGCCCACCGGTCCTGGCGGGGCTGCCAGGCGGGGGGCAGCCCGGAGCCAGTGGGACGTGGGTAACCTCTTGCTCTCTCATTCCTTTCCCGCAGGTGCCCCCCGCGGCGGCTGCTGCTCGGGCTCTTTGTCCTGCTCGTCCCCGCCGCTTCCCAGGAGCAGGGTAACGTGCGCGGGATGCTGGGGGGGAGGTCCCTGCTGCCGTGCCCCTGGTCCTGGACCCCCTTCCCTGTCCTGACGCCCCTCGTCCCCAGGATGCAGTGCACAGCCCCACTCCCCAGCACGCATGAGGTGGCGTCTCTCCTCGGGTCAAACGCTGCTCCCAGTCCCTGGTCCCCAAAGAGAAGGGTGGTGGGGTGAGTTTCCTCCCATGAACTCCTTTCAACGGCCGTGTCCCTCGTGGCTGCTGAGGGTGGCAGGGTTGGGGTGCTGTGTGCCCCATCTTATCAATGGAGCACTGAGCAAGGATGCTGGGGAACCACTGTGCTGGGCAACCCTTGAGAGAGATGCCCAGCTGCAGTGCGCTCAGAGGCTTTACTAGGGTGAGAGTCTGGTTTGTTCTGGTTGTGGGACAGACGGGATGGTGTTGCCTCAACGTGGCCATGCTCCATGTGTTAGCAGTTTCTGCCGGGCCTGCAGAAGTCCTCCTCGTGACTGCTTGTCCTTGGAAGCATTGTCAGTGGTAGGAGGCCTCGAGCATGTGCCCTGGAGGTGCAAGACCTCCCACACCACTCGCAGGGTCTCCCCTGCCTTCGGGGCTGAGTAAAACAACCTGCTCAATCTCACTGCTCTCTGCTCATCCCCTGGGAGAGGGGAATTCAGCGCTGACTCAGCTTTCCAGCCCTTCTTTCCCCATGGGGCTTGCAATCCATTTCTCCCACCGTCTGAGCTGCCTGTTTTCCTGGTGAACTTTACCTCCCTGCCGGGGAAGCTTCCGCCTGGCTGCCAGGCCGGTTGAAAGCCCTCCTCCCCTTTGCAACTGCTCTCTGGTGACTTGGCCGAGACAGGGAGCCACTGACCCTACTTGTGGCCCAAGAACCTCATTTACAGAAGCAGCTGAGCTGCAAGCAGTGATCTAAAAGCCAGACAAGGGTGGCTTTTCCCCAGGGATGATGTTCTGGTTGTCTTCTGCTTGTGCTGAGTGCTGCAGCTTGCCAGCATGTTATGAGGCATGGCTCATGCCCCTCTCTGTCACTGTAGGCTGGGCAAGACATAGTTGCCCCAGGTACAGGTGAGCTGGAAGTTGGACAGGTGCTGGGCCGTGAAATCGGTGGATTATTTACTAGAGCAAGGCTTCATGTCATCTAGGAACAGCTCGGGCATGGCTGCATGGAGGATGGCTTTGCTGGTGGCTGGGTCACGTTGTGCCGAGGAAGACAGTGACACAGACAGTGGGGATGCCCAGGACTCCCAAGGCATGTCTGGGAACACTTGGAGAAACTCTTGAAGTGCCCCAGGCTGTGTTTGTGAAGCCACTTTCCTGTGGGTGCCTCCCCAGGGACTGCAGGAACAAAGCTCCCCTTGGAGGTCTTCTGAGATGGGAACATCATTCCCATGTGAAATCTTAAACTGACTGTTTTAGGTCCCTGGAGACTGTCCAGCATGGCTGAGCTGGAAGGCCATGAGCTGGTTTAACAGTGGTTACTCAGAGCTATTCGTGTCCTTCCCACCCCCTTCTCCACTTGCATCCTGACTCCCGGCACGACATCGTGCTGCAAGGGCTGGCCAGGACCCTTTACTGAGCTGAAGCTGCATCTTCTCCACGTTTGAGCAGCCATGCTGGGGGACCCCAATGAGGTTTCTTGCGGCGTACAGAAAGGTTAAATGCTGGAGGAGCACCAGTGGCGCCGGTCACCGCTGGCAGGGCAGGGAGGTGCCCGTTTCACCCAGCTGACTTGGCCATCTCCCAGAGGCAGGCTGCAAAGCGGGTTTTAAAAGAATTTGCAAGAGGGTTGGTGTGGCTTTTTTTTTCTTTCTTTCTTTCTTTTTTTTTTTTTCCTTCCCTTGGTTCAATGTCCAAGGACTGCAGGGCCTGTTCTGCCAGCCTTCCTTTGTGATGGTTCCTGGGGAATGTTTGTTCTGAAGGCTGTCCTGGCATGGAGATAATCTTTCTGTTTATCTGCCTGCCTAGCAAATTTGGGGCTTAGCTGCCTGGAGCTGGTCTTGCCTCCTATCACCAGCTCTCTGGGATTCCTCAGCTGGGGCACGTAGCCATACAGGGGATTGCGACGCTGTGGGAATGCTGCTGTGGGGATGCTGCCGTGGATTCAGTCATGGAGAGCACAGGGGAATTGGGGCATACATAGGGCTGTGGGTGTTCCCTGTACTGGGTTGGACACTGAGGAGATTCCCATTCCCAGGAAGGAGGACAGCCCTGGGACAGGTCCCCAGAGATGGGGCATCCCCACACTTAGGGCTTTACAAAGCTGGCCAGAGTTGCCCAGTCTGGTGGTGGGGATGGCTATGTGAGACAGCCTGACTTCATTCGTCTTCTCTTGCATTGAGTTTCTCTATGGGGCTGGGATGGGCTGGTACATCTAAGTCTTGGCTGATGAGGAGGAGGAGGATGCAGGCAGCACCTAGGAAGCTGAGCTGCCTCTTCCCACTGTTAAATGTAGCAGGTGCCAGAGCTGCTTGCTTCTGGCGCAGAGAATTGTGCTTGATTTTATTTCCATCTCCCATGGCTTGTTGATCTCTATGGCTGGGATTCCATGCAAGCACATGCTTTCGAAGATGAAACAGGTGCTGTGCAAAGCAATTTACAGCCTGTGACATAACTGCTTTGACATCAATGCCTGGGGATTTCTGACAGGTGGATTGGAGCTTTTGCAAACATTATTTTAAGAATTTCTAAAGACTAGGAGAAGGGTTTGGTTTTGGTTTGGGGGGAGTCAGCACCTCTCAGCTCTTGACAGCATCATTTGGCTGCTGAGGCCCATGGGATGGACTGGAGCAACTGGAAAGAATGCTGTACTCAAGAGGCTCTGTGGGCTCTTCATCTCCTTATCAGCTGGCAGGACGTCTGTTTGCAAAACCTTGTCTGGGCCTCAACTGTCTGCCGTGGGAGCTGGTGGGCAGAGAGAGCCACTCTGGGCTGCCAGCAGCTGGAAGGAGCCAAGCCTGCAGCACTGCTGGATGCTTCTGGGGCTTCTGGGACATTCCCTGTCAGATGGATCCCATCCCTCCTGCTCATCCTGAGGAGGAGGCAGCTGAGATGAAGTGGTCCTGTTTGGATGGCACTTTATGGCTGGAAACTCAATTTAAAGAGACTGAGTAGTCCTGCAGAGTGCCTGTGTTCCCAGGCAGGAGTTCTCTTCCTTGGGTGCAATCAACCTTTTCAAGCCCCAATCATAGTTTTCTCTGTGGTTTTGTAGCTCTGTACCTGGACTCAGTCCATCCACGGCATCCTTCTACCAGATCTGACTTGATTTTAGGTTTCCGTGTGGGGAAAGGGAGCAGCTCAGGTCTCTCCTGGTTCTGTGTGGCTGTGGGTGCCTGGGAGCTCCGCCCCTGCTGGCGTGTGTCCCTTGGAGGACAGAGAGCCGATCTGCTTTTCCTTGTGGCTGCTGGACGATCCTGCACCCATGCTACCAGGTCCCGGAGAAGTGGAGTTTCTGCTCTGAATAGCAGTCTCTTTGTGACATTGTTTCTTATTTCTTTTGGCCTGCAGCTGGAATAACCTTTTCTTACAGGGTTTGTGTTGATAGAATTTGGGTGCCGTTAACCTGAGCACGTGGAGAAGACGGATGAACGCATGTTGTGATCCTGTTTCAAGTATTATTGCAAGGCTTAAAAAACCCCCAAGCAAATAACTGTGCTGCTGGGAAAGTCTTTTCTTCAGTGGGAGGATGTCACCTCTTCTTTTTAAGGAGGTGGGAGTGAGCGTGGGGGGTGAGGACTAATCCAAAGCTGCTTCTGCCTGTGAGTGTGGAGCCTGCAGAGGATGCTGAGGACCTGGATGCACAGGCAACACTGCCACCACTGTTTGCAAACCAGCTTCATGGACACCCACCTCCCAGGGGTGTCTGGTGGAGTTGAGACCTGTCCTCTGTCCTTTGAGATAGTGAGGGGGAGCCGTTCTCACCCCAGCTTGTGCCATGAGGTGCTACTGTTATATCCTCCAGCACATCTGGGGCTTGTCACAGCGGCTCTGGGAGGAGGCTCCTAGGCACATGGGGCAACCTGGTCTTCTACACAAGCCCAAGGTATCTTGCCTTCATGCATCTGCAGTCTTACTAATTTACTTGCTCTTGCTTTATTATAGAATAAGAGAATGGTTTGGATTGGAAGGGTCCTTTGAAGATCACCAAGTCCACCCCCCTGCCATGAGCAGGGACATCTTCCACTATCACAGAATCACAGAATCACAGAATTTATATGGTTGGAAAGGACCTCCAGGGTCATCAAGTCCAACCTTCTCCTAGCATCACTCTAACCGCTACACCACTACACCAAATCCTCTCTAACCACTACACCATATCCTCAAGCACTGCATCTATTCGTTCCTTAAACACCTCCAGGGATGGTGACTCCACCACCTCTCTGGGCAGTCCATTCCAGTGCCAACCCACTAGATAAGGTTGCTCAAAGCACTGTCTTTCACCTGAACACTTCCAGTTACGGAGCATCCACAGCTTCTCTGGGTAACCTGTTCCTGTGTCTCACCACCCTCATCATAAAAAATATTTCATTTTTATGTCCAATTTAAACCTACCATCTTTGTTTAAAACTACTTCACCTTGTTCTGTCACTACAGGCCCTGGTAAAAAGCCCTTCACCAGCTCTGGTAGAAGTCCCCTTTATATATTGATAGGCCACAGTAAGGTCTCTCTGAAGCAATCCTTCTCCAGGCTGAACAACCCTAACTCTCTCAACCTGTCCTCACGGCAGAGGGGTTCCAGCCCTCTGACCATTTTTGTGGCCTTCTCTGGACCCTGCTCCAAGAGGTCCATGTCCTTTCTTGTGCTGGAGACCACAGAGCTGGATGCAGTGCTCCAGGTGGCATCTCATCACAGCAGAGTAGAGGGGGACAATCACCTCCCTCCACCTGCTGGCCATGCTTTCTACCTCCTCTTGCTCTGATTTGTGGTCTTTCTTTAGGTTACCCTACCATGGGCATACCCCCTTCCTTCTGAGCACTACATAGACGATAGCGATCTGGGTTTCCCATTGCCCAGTCATGTGGGAAGCCCCATGGTCCATGCTGGTGTGCGACTCAACAGTGCACCTTCCTATGCTGATGTCTTCATGTTTCTCATGTGGGCTCCCTCCTGCTGCCTGGGGGGGGCTCCCTGGTCTTCCTTGGCCATGACAGACAAGCATCCACTGTAACCAGCTCAGTAGGATGCAAGCAGCTCTCCAGTTAAGGTCATGAAGAGCCCTGCTCAGCCAGGAGAGATGTACCAAGGAGGTGGGGTCAAGGAGGAGTGCTTGCTTTGTACTGGAGAGCAGGGAGAGAAGATTCTCCATCCACAGGCAACATTCCCATGTTATTCCAGTTAATGCTTTCCTGCCTCAAGAGATGCTCTTAGCTTGGAGCTGCTTTGCAGAGGGTGATGTCTCTGGGAGGATGTATGGAGAGGGGGAGCTGGAGGAGACCAAGGAGGGATGGAGTCATGCGAACTGCTCATGTGGGACTGGCAGGGGCTACTGTGCAGCTTTGCCAGTGAGGCCTTGCCCACACCTTGCTGCTCCTGCTGTTGGATGTACTGGATTCTCTCCTGCACTAGTCTGGTCTGTGGCCACTGTTATGGATGATACTGTAAGCCCTAAAATAACAATCACAGCAAATATGCTGTATCTTTTCCAAACTCTGATAGTTTACTAAGAAAAGAATTAATTCTGGCATTTCAGTAGAGAGTTCAAAGTGCTGAAGGAGACATCTGGGATTAAGTATCAGATGTGTATCAGCAGCCCAGAGGTATGGGATTAATAAAACATTTTAACAATCTTCTAGAGTATCTGATGACATTTGAGAAAGCATTGGAGATGAATCCTTTCCAAGAGTGTCCTGCACATCTCTCTGGCTGTGTATGCAGCCTAGAGGCAGCATCTTCTGTGATGAATGTGGGGGTGCTGGGCTCCACTTCACCCCATTGCTCCATCTCTTCTCTGCCATCTTTGGGGTGCTCTCCCCAGCTCTCCTGTCCTCCAGCCACATTCCTCATCCCTTGTGTACCAATGTGTGTAGCGCCTTGGTGCTGCTGCCCCCTGGGAAGATGTGCCTTATCTTGCTGAGTGCTCAGAGGAGGCACTGATGGGTGGGAGATGACATGTAAGAGATCTGCAATGATTTTGGCTGGTGCTCAATCCCCTTGAATATTGGAGAGTGGGAGAAAGTCCATGACTTTGTGGATGGAGGAAGGTGTGTGGTAGCGGCATGTGTGTTAGTTTTGGCTTTAAATGTGGGACTTGATTAGCATAGAGAGCTTGTTGCCAAAGATATAATGGAAGCAAGGAGCAAAACTGGATTGGAAAATGGTTTGGACATTCGTACAGCTAACAGGAGCTTCCAGCATTGCCTTCATATGTGGTTAAAGCCACCGGGAGAAATGTGAGAGTGAAGGCTGCCGGCATGGGGAGAACTGGAGTGGGCTTGGGGGTCAAAATGGGTCGTGTTGGGTGGGAGCAAGCAAAGAGCAGAGAGGGAAGGACGCAGTTGGGGGGAACCAGCAGAACCTGACAGACTCATGACTGATACACTCTGGGTGCTGTTTGTCCAGATTTGGGTTAATGCAGAGTTGCTCGGACAGTTATGAGGCTGGCTCCTTTGCTTGGACAGCTTGGCTTTGCTATTAATGAGTGAGAAGCCTTCATTAAAGAGAAAACCTTGTTGTGATGTTGCAGCTTCATGTCTTGCATTCCTCCTGGTTACCAGAGGCAGGATTGCCTGTGTGGTGACAGCTCAGCGGCACAACTGGTGGGTTGCCTTGGTGATGCCAGGAATGTTTGCCAGCTCTGCCCTCGTAATTGCACATCTCGGCACCGTTCAGCTTGTTTTCTGTTTCTCGTCTTGATTTCCTTCCCTGACAGAGTGTACAAGAGTGAACTGGAGGCCAAAAAACCTCAGCAGCCTTGAGGTGTGAGTGCAATTAATAAACCTTTTGGGGGTGAAGGAATGTTTCCCTCAAGCTGAAAATGAGGTGGCTTTTGCCTCCTGGCAAATACTGGGGGGGGAGTAAGACACCTGGGGCTGCTCCAAGGACAAGGCTCCAGAGACTTGCTGTGCTCCCAGCTCTGACCGGCAGTACCGTTTGGCAGAAACATCCCCAGTGCCGGGTGGCTTTCTTAGCAAGCAACATCTGGTCCGGAACATCCCGTGTCTGCCGGTTTTCAGTTGAAAAGGTTGCTTTTGTGGAATTTTTATTGTTTTTTTGGCATTGCCTTCCAATCCTTTTCTAAGATGGAAGCTGGTCATTAGTGGATTTTATTGTATTTTTATTTTATTCCCAAGCTCAATTTACTGGTTTCCTCCTCCCTCGGGGCTGGAAGATCTGGCTTTTCCTCTCTGACTCTGTCCCCAGGTTGTGGGAGGCTGCTTGAACAGCCTGGAGAGGGAATAGCAGCCAGGGCACCAGGAATCTGCAGTTCACCAGCCCAGCATCACCATCCCCATGCTCTCCCCACCATCACCACTGCCATAAACTGGCCCAGCAGCCCTTGCAGCTATCCCTGATTTCATAATTCATAAGTAAGCCACCTGCCTTCCCTCCAGTAAACACTCAAATTCAGTCTTTTCCACCTTCATTGTTAGTCTGTTACTTAATTGAGTCATGTCTTGTTGACTTTTGTTTAAATGGCACCTTTTTGATAACCCCAGATAAGCTGGCAGTGCTTGCTGGCTGCATCCATGCTGTGGATGGTGGCCTGGGTCCCATCCACTTTCACTCCAGCCCAGCAGCATTCCCAGCTAAGGCAGTGCTGCGCTGGGGTGTGTCTCCAGGGGAGGCAGGTCAAGGAGGTCCATATGTGATGGGTGCACAAGGCTTCGACTATTGCTTCTGCTGGTGGGTCCCAGGCCACCACTGCAGCTGGTGGGGCCACATCAGGAACTCTGTGTTTGTTCTGGTTTACTGTAATTTATTAAATGGGAGGCAGTGCAAGATAGGGGAAGGCAAGGGGTTGCTGAAAGCCACGGGCTTCCCCTCCTGGTGCCGATGTGGGACCTCTGCCTCTGGTGAGATGGGTGGTACGGGAGTGTTGCATGTTCTGCTCTGCCTGCCAGCAGCAGGATTATAAGGGTCCCCAAAGAAGGGGTGACGTGGACCCTTCTCCTAAGCACCTGTGATCTTGGTTGGAGGGGTGATGTGTGCAAGTCAGAGTAACAAGGCTACTCTGTGTTAGGGCGGAGCTGAAACAATGTCTTGTCTTGCTCTAAACCAGCTCCGTGAAGTGGGAAGGCGTCTTTTTAGCTCGGTACTTCCCCTCTGGCCCCAAAATGCTCTCCAGAGGGGCCAGGACCCATATCTTGGGGAAACCTTACCCCTGCCAGGTGTGGATGAAGACCCTTGGCTCAGCCTCAATGGTGAGCACTCGTGTGGCCAGCCTGGTCTGGGGGTGGCAGTCATTCCCAAGGCTTCTCACCAAACTCCAGTATGGGGGTCATCACTCCCTCCTGGGAGACCACCTAGGACCTCTGCCCCACTCCTAACATCATTCCAAGGGATGGGGTGCCTGTAGCTGCTGTCCCTCCTTCCCTTTGGGTGGGAGGCTGTGCTGCAGCAAGAGGATGGGCTTGCCCAGACCCAGGAACTGTGGATGACATGGAGCCCCAGGACACCTTGTGTTACCCTGTCACAGTTGCCAGCATCCCCCCAGCTGAGTTCTGAAACAGCAGAAGGGCTTGTAGTGCCCACGTGCCAGGACTGTAAGCCTTCAACCCAGCATTCGTTAGCACACGCTCATGATTAATAGCCACTTGCCCTGCTCATGAGATGAATTCACGCTCTGGCTCTGCTGTTGAGTGCTAGGTTGTTCCTCCTGGGAGGGGACAGGTGCTGTCAGAGCCAGGAGGCCCTGTGGTTTGTAAGGAGATTACATCCCCCGGTGTCATGAGTGGGGTTTCCCTCCCCAGAGCCCTGGCATGGCATGGCATTGTCCTCCTGGGACATGCCAACACCAGTGAGCTTGCTGGAGAGGTCTGATCTGGCACAGGCATGGACTCGATGGCTCAGCTCCCCATGGCCTTATTGAGGGAGATGAACCCTTTCCAAGAGCGTCCTGTGCATCACTCTATATGCAGCCTGGAGGCAGCATCTTCTGTAGTGTATGAGGAAGACTACTGCTGGGCTCCACCTCACCCCATTGCTCCATCTCTTCTCTGCCATCTTTGGGGTGCTCTCCCCAGCTCTCCTGTCCTCCAGCCACATTCCTCATCCCTTGTGTACCAATGTGTGTAGGGCCTTGGTGCTGCTGCCCTCGGGAAGATGTGCTTCATCCTGCTGAGAGCTGGTGCTCAGAGGAGGCACTGATGGGTGGGAGATGACATGTAAGAGATCTGCAATGATTTTGGCTGGTGCTCAATCCCCTTGAATATTGGAGAGTGGGAGAAAGTCCATGACTTTGTGGATGGAGGAAGGTGTGTGTTAGCAGTATGTGTGTGGGTTTTGGCTTTTAATGTAGGACTTGATTAACCAGTTGTTTCTGCAGCTGCTTTGGAGACCTCTGTGCCTGGGGCTTGCTATGAAATCTCTTTGCAGGGACAAGGCCAGTCCTCAAGCCCCCAGGGGTGTCCTTGGGACGTGGGGAAGCTGGGTCTGGCTCCTCAGGAGCTAGTGCCACAGTCCTGTGGTGAGCCTGGAAAGCGGCAGTCACAGGGCCGCTTCTGCCAGACAAGTGAGCTGTCCCCACATGTCACCATCCTCTGACTGCACTGAGGCTGGCATCTTGCCTGACAAAGCTGCTGAAGGCTGGGTTGGGGATTTGCTCTCTGGATGGCTTTTCACAGGGATCACTTTCATTGGGCGGTGTCCCTGGAGTAGGGGACAGTGGCATCACTGGGGTGAGCCACTCTCCTCTGGGTGACCTGTCCTGGATTTCCTTGGGGTTGGGGGCAAAAGGGAAAACTGGGGGATGGTTGGCATCAGGAAGAGAAAATATGCCTGGAGGAAGGGAGGTTTCTAACCTCTTCCCATAGGTAACCAGGGCAGCATCTGACAAAAGCATGTTGTTTTTTATTTTAACAAGCTGTTGCATCTTTTTGGTGGGGAGATGGTGACGTCAGGCCATGAAGGTGGAGGATATGGAAAAGTGCCCAGCATCCCTTCCTGCATTCGGTATCCAGTGGGCTGGGCTGAGCTCTCTGTCACATTACTCAGTAAGGCATGAGGTGGAAGAAGTTCTGTGTGTGGTATACCCTGCAGACACTCGATGGCTTGAGTGAGGATGCCACTCACCAAAGGCAGTGTTTGATCTTTCAGGGTCTCCACAGGGTTGGGAATGTGGTAGCTGTAGTGTAGTCCCTTCCTCGCCAGGATGCAGGAGGGTGGCGGTCCTGTTCCTGGTGGGCCTGATCCAGCATTGGAGCTCAAGGGCAGAGACGTTGCTTGCTGCCAGGATGCCCCAGCACCGATGGGAATGGGTCTCCTCATGGCATCCTGCGAGGCTCAGGTGCCACCCTGGGTCCAGCTGCCCACTGGCTTCTGCTGATATTGGTGCTCCTTCCTGCCCTCCTCCTCCTTGCGCTCAGCTGAAAGAGTTAACAAAACCATTTGAGAGGGGCCCCCAGAGGCAACTGCTGGAGGTAATAATCTTCTTTCAGCTAATTGCGGAGTTGACATGGTCCCCTCTCATGAAAGGCTCTTTTGTCAGCTGAGTTGCTGGGCTGAGTTGCTGGGCAAAGCCTGCTTGGCAGCAGGTTGTAAGACCCGGGTTCATCTCCTGCACATCCCTTTCTGGCAGCAGGTAGTGAAATGGCTCTTTCAGTGCCAGCGAGTCCCTCCCTCCCTGGTTCCCATCTACAAAAAAAGCCAACAACTCCTCCTTTTATCCAGCAGCGCCCAATTTTCACTCTGGTTCCACCTTGCAAGCAGAGGGAAAGGTCAGCCAGTCTAGACGCTAATCTGTCAAGTATTGTATTTCTTTGCCTGTGGGTGTCCTAGCAACGGGATTAATGCAGCAGTGTAAGGCAGACATTGGCTGGGTCCTGCTCCATCTCAGGCTGGTAGTCCAGATGCATGCCGCTATGCATGGCCAGGCAGTGGGGAGAGGTGGGCTGGGCTCTGGGGGCAGCCCCTGCTGTGCTCCATGTGCCTGCCTCAGGCTCTAAAGGCAGCTTCTGGTGGTTAGCTTTGGTCTAGTGGCAGGGAAATTTGGGAGATGGGTGATAAAGCACGCTTACAGATGTTTTGGCTGGCCTGCATACAACCAGGGACGGGTGAGTCAGTGATGAAGCATAGAATCGCTTAGGTTGGAAAAGACCTTTTACATCATCTAGTCTAACTGTTAACCCAGCAGTACCATGTCACCACTAAACCGTGTCCCTCAGTATCACATCTAAACATCTTTTAAATCCCTTGAGGGATGGGGACTCCACCTGGGCAGCCTGGGGCAGGCCTTGACAACCCTTTTGGGGAATAAATTTTTCCTAATGCCCAACCTAAACTTCCCCTGGCGCAACTTGAGGCTGTTTCCTCTTGTCCTATCACTTGTTCCTTGGGAGAAGAGACTGACTCCCACCTCACTCCAGCCTCCTTTCAGGGAATTATTTAGAGTGAGAAGGTCTCCCCTGAGCCTCCTTTTCTCCAGGATAAACAACCAAAGTTCCTTCAGCCGCTCCTCACAAGACTGTTTGCTCTAGAGCCTTCAGGAGCTTCATTGCCCTTCTTGGACACACTCCAGCCCCTCAAAGTCCTTCTTGGAGTGAAGCACCCAAAATTGAACCCAGTATTCAAGGTGTGGCCTCACCAGTGCCCAGACCAACACCAAGCCTGGCTTGGGAAATTCACTGGGGTGGGATGCTTCATGGCCAGATGCAGTCTGCCCAGTTGTACCAGCTCTACTACGACCATGATGGGACCTTGGTACAGCCCATGTAAATCTGTCTCCCAGTATATCCCCTGCGTCCCAGTGCTTGGGTCTCCCAGTACATCCCCAATGCTCTGGCTGTGCGAACAGCCGCTGTGTAGGGGTTGCTGTTAAGCTACCAGCATCCTCCTGGCCTCAGGGTGCTGCTGATGTGGTTTGGACTGCTGAACCACAGGGACGTGAACACCAGTAAAAACCAGTTTGCTTGGGTAGGGAGTAAAAATGTTGCCCATTTCTTTCAATTTGTTGTTTAATCCTCGCCCTATTGCTCTTCAATCTCTTGATTCCCCTGGTTTGCTTCTGAGTGTTGCTGGCAACGCTTCACCACCCATGCAGGTTCAGGGGTGCAGCTGGTACCAGTATTTGGCACCTGAACATCCATCTGATGCGTGGTACAGTTGTGGGTACTGCAGGGTGCTGATGGGTGCTGCACAGCCAGAGCTGGCAGTCAGAGCCCCCAGTGTGCAGCGCAGCTGCCTGCTGATAACATTGTGCTGTTTTAATCTTTTAAGTGCTTCCTCTGCTTTCCCTACAGCCCCTTCCAGCATTTCTCCTGCCCCCCTTTCCTTGCTGAGGGGCCAGCGAGCATTTCCCCTGCAAGCTGTGCAAGCCTTCATCCCTTTCTTGCTATTCCCCCCATCCCGTTGTGCTCCAGTATCCCTGAAAAGGGGGATGCAATGCAACCTCCTCTGGCCAGAGTGATTTAAAGAACAAAATGTGGATTTGATCTTTGCCCAGCAGCCATGTCACTGCTCTGGCCAAGCAAGCAATGAAGCCAGGGTCAGCTGAGTACTGGCACAGCCCTGGGAGCTCCTTCAGGCTTCAGCATCCTTAAAAGCAGGGTGCTGATCCTCTGGCAGGGCTCACCCCAGAGGCACTGGAGCCTCAGTACTCTGGCTGCTGACTTTCCACTCTACAAGTGGCCACATGCTTTAATTAGGCAAGGGGCTGGCAAGGCTCCAGGTTTGGGAGAAGAGCCCAGTGCTGTGGGGACAGGCTGGAGCTTGCCTGGAGTCCCATAGTGTAGCTCCTTCTGCCTATGTGTGTTTTTTTTCTGCAGATGGAATGGGTTAAAACAATGTTGTTAAAACAACAACAAATAAAAACCCACCCCAGCAGAACAGGCCAGTGACACTGCAAGGAAGGAAAGATGTTGCTCTGCTGATTTATGGGGCTTGTTTTATCTTTACGGGTTGCTGCTAGCATTTGTGGAATTGGCCTTGCTGCAGGAAAAACTGGTCTCCAGCTTTCCCGTTAGGAAGAAATTTCTGTGATCATGTAATTAAAACACAGAAAAAACCCCCAAAACAGCACTCCTCGCAAAAAATCCCAGTGCAGCTGGTTGTGGTGCTCGGACCTGGGTCCTTTGGTGACTGTGTCTGTCGTCTGCCTTGCTCTGCCGTTGGCTGTGCTGCCTGCAGACCGTGGCAGAAAAACAAAATGCATTTTCTTCCCTTTTTCTGGTCTTTCTGGCTCATGCACCAGTCTGTCACAAGAAAGAGAAAGTCTACATTTTCACCATGGGATTGTTTTATTCCATCTTGAGGCAGTTTCCAGTATTTTTAATCACCTTATCTAAACTGATGCTGGCACCAGGCTGGAATCCTGGTGGGCTGGGGAGGTTTGGACCATGACTCCCATAAATGAGAATTGATGGGTATGACTTATCCCCATTTCAGCCCCCTCACAGTGGGGCAGAGGCTGCCAGCTGGGGCTCATCCCAGGGGTCTGGCATCCCCAGGGATGCCCGAGCTTTTGAGGAGGGAAGGAAAACCATGCCTCTGTGGGATTTCTTTTTTTGCAGTTTCCTCTCTGCTGCCAGGCTGAGAAAGGGCACATCTCATAGATGTGGATATTTGGGAGGTGAATATTTTTTCATCTGGGTTGGTGATGGATACCACTCACTGGGAATGGAGGGGAAGACCCCCTGCTATTTGGGGCACCTTGAACCCCAAGTATGGCCATCGTGAGCAAAACCATCCCAAATAGCTTCTCATTTTAGGGATGACTACAAGGAGGTCCCGGAATGACTTACTAGTTGTGGCTCGCCCAACCTTTCCAGCCCCCTCCCCCCCCCCACTTTGAACCCTGTGGTATGTGAATTTTTGCTGGTGTCAGAGGGTCGGAGGCAGCAAAATCCCTCCCTGTTAAAGGGTGGGAATACCAGTGTGTGCAGCTTGGGATAATTACCAGTTGTCAGCAAAACAATAGTGGCATTGTAGGGCAGGAGCAAAGGGAAAGGGCCGCTGTCTTGATCATAATGTTACTTTTCTATTTATGTTGCCATAGTCTTTGCTGAGAAATGGCCCTATTCTCTCTAATCCTCCTCTTCAGGCCTTCTGGCTTTTTTGTGTGGTGGTTTTGTTTGGTTTTTTTAACCCTTATCATCCCGGAAAATAGCTTGTGGGGACGTATATCTGTGGTGCTGTGCTACATGGTTGTCCTCAGCCAGTGGCACTGTGCTCATGGGCTTGTTGACTTCGCTTTGCGATGCTGATGCTGGGGATGGTGTCTGGCCGTGGCATTTTCCTTATGCTCAAGACAGGACAAAATTGCTCCCTAATCCCCATGTGCATGTGAGCAGAGGAGCACCTGTCCTTGTAACATCTGTCACGTTATAGATAAACTCCAGTGCATTTTATTAACATCATATTTTTGCTTTAAAACCAAGTGATTTGTTGAAAAAGGGGATAATTGGTCAACTGAGGGCTTTTGGTCCTCATCTCCTGCCTGTGCTCAGAACAAGATCTCTTGCCTGGCATGTTTGGTTGTTGGTTGGAGAGAGGAGATGTGTTTTCTGGCCTCATCCAGGTCCTGTTGGCTTTCCCCAGCACTGGAGGAAACTAAGATACCTTCTTTCCACTTGCATGGAGCAGCAAAGCAGCTACTGACAATGTCAACCTGTTTGAATCCTTTAATGTCCATCTCTGGTGGTGCTTGGACTTTCTCAAAAGTTCTAAATTTTGCTGCTTAAATACTTTCTGTGCCAGTGCAAAGGAAACTTTGGAAAGAGCAGGGAAACCATACCAAAGTCAGCAGCACAGGCATACTATTGTCTGAGGAGTGCAGAGAGCTGGAAGGACCATGGAGCGGACAAGGAGTCTTATTACGAGCACAGCTGGGGCCTTTGAGAGGCTCCAAGCTAAACAAAGTCCCTTTCGTTGCAGGAGGGGTAGCACTGACAAGACTGAGGCTGGTTGGATGAGTGGGAAATTGCAGCTGAAGTCCCAAACCAAAAACCCTTCCCGGATCTTTCTTTTCCTTTCCATTCCCCAGCAAAATAGGGTTTCTTGCCACCTGGCCCCACAGCAACCACAAAAGCTTGGGTATTGTTTGCTGTGAGCTGTGCTGAGCATGAGGTTAATGAACTGCTGGGTGGTTTCCTCCACTATAAAGCTGCGGGGAGGCTCTGTAAAGCATTCATAAGCTGTGGCAGTTACCTCTTGCGACAGCACAGACCAGCTAGCACCCAGCATCCCCAGCTCGCAGTGGATGCAGGATGGATGCTGTACTGCAGGGTGGATGCTGTAGCACGGGATGGATGCTGTACTGCAGAATGGACGCTGTAGCACTCCATTGTAGATTCAGGTACTACTTTGTTTGGCAGCTCTTCTGTGTTTTGTATGGTGAATTGGGATCTTTTTTTTAGCTGTGCTGGTATTTTCCTCCATGCTAAAATCCTCAAAAACAACTGGGAATGGGCAACTCCCAGTTTTTGTCATGTAACCTTCAAAACTGGTGCAGGGTTACCCTTCTAGCAGTGCTCCTTGACATTGGTGGCTTAACATCCTGGCGTGGTGCAGTGCGCAAGCACAGTTGAGGGGTGAGCAGGGTGTCTCATGGGCCCTTTCCCTGTCCCTACTGGTGCTGACCCCTCTCTGTGTCTGAGAATATGCTCATAGAAGTCATGTCCTGATGTTTTGGGCTTCATTGGCTTCTCTACTGCATGATGCTGGAAGACTTAATTTGAGCTCTGAGGAAGCGTACCCTGCCTGAGTAGCTTGTCCTCTTCTTCTCCGCTTTGCTTTGTGCAAATTAGAAGGTCAGGATGACATTGAGTCGACTTGTAAACCCTCCATCCCAGCCCCTGATCTCTCCTCGTCCTGTGGCACAGCATCTGTCTGGGGTGCTGGGTGCATTTCTAGATAAATAGATGCCTGGCAGTAGGGATGCACTCCCCAGCTGTGGACCTGCTCGGGCCTTCACAGAGATGGGAACCAAACCCCTGCTCCGATAACCCTCATACCTCATACCTTCGGGTGCATGCCGAGGCAGGAATGCCAGGAACGCAACTGAAATTTGGGACTTCCCAGGAGTGTGGCTCCCAGGCTGAGCCAGGACCTTGATGGGGGGTGAGGAGGAGTGAGTCTTCCCTCTCGAAGGAGCAATTAGTCTGCAAGGTGATTTATTAATGAGGTGGAAGATGAGGGAGGGGATCTCATTCATTTGCTCACCTCCTCTCACCTTATCTCTGGGCTGTCAGAGGGAGGCAAGTGATGAGAAGCAGAGCCAGTGGACCCTGCAGAGGCAGGACTGGGAGCCAGAGGGGGACCAGTGATGGGGCTGGGAGCTACAGGTCACACCAAGCTCACCTTGCATTTTAAAGACCTTCTTGCACTTTTAAAGACCTCCCTTGGGTTCGGCTATACCTGGAGGTTGATGGCCTCTCTCCACCCTCCATCCTCTGGGGTGTTCAAGTCACCTCGTGGGATGGCCAAAGTCACCCCAGCCCCAATTCCCTGCTCCAGCTACCAGATAAACCAGGTGCTGCCTTGTCCTCCTGCCCATACAGATGTGGAAAAGGGAGACACCAGCATCTTGGCTGTGCCTTCTCCAGCTCGGGGCCCCTAGTCTTTGCCAGAGGGTAATGAGTTACAAGGCAATTTCAAGATGCCTTCTGTGAGACCTTCCCCTTGATGTCCAGTTCCCTGGGGGTTTGACCCCTATGGGTATTTTTAACCACACTTGGCAGGAAGGCTGTTTGCTTTGTGCTTTGCTTGCCCTGACCGCTGCAATTTGCCCGCATAATTTCCCATGAGGGCTGACAAAAATACTCCTTAGATGAGTAGGATGGATGCCCCAGCACAGCGAATGCCTCCATCTCAGCTCAGTTCAGGAGTGGGAGGAGGATGCAGGTAATGCAGGGGTCTGGGCATGGCTGCCCTGGGGTAGCCATGCAGCCATGCTCCCCGATGCAGTTGTGACATTTTCAGGGTTTATCTTATCAAGGAATTTGCTGGTAGGATGTTTCTGGCTCTCCATGAGTAAATGTTTAGGAATGCTGTGGTTCTGGGGCATCAGCAGTATTGTGTAGCCAGAGGCGAGGGGAAATGCTGGCCCAGAGGCAGGTCCTGGCAGATTGGCACCTGCATCACTTTTGGTGCTGTGGTGGGTGCCATCACTTGCAGCAGCTCAGCCCCCGGGTATCCACATCCTCAGCTGCTGCCTTCCTGTCTCCCTGGCTGAGTGCCTGTCCATGGGTCCCACCGTCTCTCCCTGGGGGGTTGTCTCCACATGGGAGGTCAGTGGCTCAGGATGTGGCAATATCCTTGGCGTATGTCTTGATGTAACTGTTGTTTGGGCTTTTAGATGAAGAATGGATTAAAATCCCAAACCAATAAGATTTATAGATACCATCTGCTGCTGACAGTCACTGAATTTTTCTGCTTGGTGCATGAGTGCTTCCAGCTCCAGCACTTTGACTGTGCCTATGTCAAGGATTCCTCCCTTTCTTCCCCAGTAGCATCCGTGGAAGTGGAGATGTACAGATGGGGCATCAGCAGAGATCTGAAGAGGTTGCTCTGCTGTGATTTTGTGCCTTTTGGAGGTGGGTGCTCTCTTAAGAACCCTACAGGGGACTGGAACACTTGTCCAGTGAGGAGGGACTGAAGGAACTGGGCGTGTTCAGCTTGCAGCTGACACAGCTTCTGGGGGGAACCCACAGCCTCCCCAGTACCTATGGGGAGGTTAGCAAGAAGATGGAGTCAAGCTCTTCACAGCAGAGCATTGGGAGAGAAGAAGAGGCAACAGACATAAATTGGAACAAGACTGGTTCAGACTGGATATAAGGAAAAACTTCTTCCCCACGAGGATGGCTGGGGACTGTACAAAAGTACTGTCTCCATTCCTTGAGGTTTTCAAGACTCAACTGGATAAAGCCCAGAGAAAGCTGATTTGAGCTTAGAAGTGACCCTGCTTTGAGCAGGAGGTTGAACTAGAGACCTCCTGAGGCCCTTTCCAGCCTGAGTTATCCTATGAGCCTGTTCTATTATTCAGGAATGAATTTCCTAATGACAGATCTGTGTAAACTCTGCTGCAGCATCAAACCAATTTTTGATATTGTTAATTGAGAATTTTCCCTGTAATAGGCTTCAAAATATGTATTGCACCTGGAGAGAGAGCTGTCTGGGCTGAGAAAAGGTGGTGAAGAAAGAATATTCCTAGACAAGGGGTAATGGTTTTAAATGGAAAGAGGGTACATTTAGATTAGGTGTAAGGAACAAATTCTTCACTGTGGGGGTGGTAAGAGACTGGAACAGGTTGCCCATGGAAATCGTGGATGCTCCATCACTGGAAGTGTTCAAGACCAGGTTGGATGGCCCTCGTGCAGCCTGGTGTAGTGGGAGGTGTCCCTGCCCATGGCAGGGGAGTTGGAACTAGATGATCTTTAAGGTCCCTCCAACCCAAGACATTCTATGATGCCATGATTCTACAATNGTGCTCTCTTAAGAACCCTACAGGGGACTGGAACACTTGTCCAGTGAGGAGGGACTGAAGGAACTGGGCGTGTTCAGCTTGCAGCTGACACAGCTTCTGGGGGGAACCCACAGCCTCCCCAGTACCTATGGGGAGGTTAGCAAGAAGATGGAGTCAAGCTCTTCACAGCAGAGCATTGGGAGAGAAGAAGAGGCAACAGACATAAATTGGAACAAGACTGGTTCAGACTGGATATAAGGAAAAACTTCTTCCCCACGAGGATGGCTGGGGACTGTACAAAAGTACTGTCTCCATTCCTTGAGGTTTTCAAGACTCAACTGGATAAAGCCCAGAGAAAGCTGATTTGAGCTTAGAAGTGACCCTGCTTTGAGCAGGAGGTTGAACTAGAGACCTCCTGAGGCCCTTTCCAGCCTGAGTTATCCTATGAGCCTGTTCTATTATTCAGGAATGAATTTCCTAATGACAGATCTGTGTAAACTCTGCTGCAGCATCAAACCAATTTTTGATATTGTTAATTGAGAATTTTCCCTGTAATAGGCTTCAAAATATGTATTGCACCTGGAGAGAGAGCTGTCTGGGCTGAGAAAAGGTGGTGAAGAAAGAATATTCCTAGACAAGGGGTAATGGTTTTAAATGGAAAGAGGGTACATTTAGATTAGGTGTAAGGAACAAATTCTTCACTGTGGGGGTGGTAAGAGACTGGAACAGGTTGCCCATGGAAATCGTGGATGCTCCATCACTGGAAGTGTTCAAGACCAGGTTGGATGGCCCTCGTGCAGCCTGGTGTAGTGGGAGGTGTCCCTGCCCATGGCAGGGGAGTTGGAACTAGATGATCTTTAAGGTCCCTCCAACCCAAGACATTCTATGATGCCATGATTCTACAATACAATGCCATTGCTGGTGGTAAGTTGGCAAGCTTTGGCAAATTACTGAAGTGCTAGTGGCCTCTGGAAACGTTGTGGGGCTGTGGTGTGTTTGCATCCCAAGGCTTGATGCCACGCATCCAGAATTCTGGCTGGCCCCAGGGGGCCATTTCATGGGGTACCCCCCCAAGGCAATGGTGTGTATGGGTTGGTGCAGCTGCTCTGAAGAGACCAGGGACATTTCTAGTGGTGGCCAAAAGCAAGAGGCAATTTGCAGCTATCCTGCCTGTGGGCTGGGGGAAGTCAAGGCTGGACTCAGCAAACAGAAAATGGATTAAAATAGCCCAGTAACGGGCATATTTTTAAATGAAAACCCCCACAGTTGCTAAGGAAGGCTCCTTGGGAGCTGTGCCATGGGAATGCTGTGTGCTCCATCCATCCTTGGCACATGGCTGAATGGGGGGGGGTATCCTGGGGGGGGTTTTCCCTCTATGGCTCAATCTCTTGGCAGTAGGATCTGCTGTTGGCGTTAAAGCCCTTCCTGCAGCTACAATTAATCTTTTGGGGCAAAAAAGGTTCTCATCTGGGACATCTCAATCGTGGGGTCTCTCACTGGTTTGCGGAGACCTTCCCTGAGATGAGAGCAGGGAGAGGAAGGAAGCTGCTCCCTGCCTGCACCCCGCAAAAGCTGCTGCTGTCCTTGCCTGGACCTCAGTGACCCCTTCGTGATAAAGGGGTCCTCAGTGTTACCGGAATGGGGTGCAGCAAAATGAGTCTCCTAAGGATGCATCTGTGCTCTGCTTGGCCTGAGGCTCCCTCTGCTGTCCGTCTGCCTGTCCAGCTGCCTGTCTGTCCATCTGCCCATTCACTTGCCTGCCTGTCTGTCTGCTTTTTTCCCCTGCCTTTTTTCCCTTTCCCCCTGCCCTTTCCCCTTCTTCCCCCTTCCTCCCCTTCCTCCCCATTCTCCTTTATCTTTTTTTTCCCATTTTTCCCCTTCCCTTATTTCCCTGTCTTTATTTCCCTCCTTTTATTCCCCCCTTTCCCCCTTCCCCTTTTTTCCCCCCCTTCTTTCTTCCCCCCCTTTATTCTCCTCTTTATTTCCCCCCCTTCTTCACCCTTCTCTCCACTTTACTCCTTCCCCCCCCTTTGCCCACCCCCTT
>VZZY01000359.1:35095-50291 GCA_013400335.1 Eurystomus gularis
TCCCTTTCCCTTTTCTTCTGGGGCAGGACTGAGCCCGAAGTGACCTGGGCGGCCTCATCCTGCTTTTCCAGGGAGACCAGGCTGCACCAGTGAACACCGGACAGCGATGGGAATACACAGTCAGCCTTGTTCAGGAGGGAATTGGGACCAGATTGAGGGTCCAAGATTTGCTTTTAAGGGAGTGCAAGGTCACGATGAGCTTCCAGCACATCCTCTGGAGTCTGCAAAGTGCTTTTTGGGAGCCTTTAGCCTAGAGAAGGCTAAAAGAAGGGGCTTCCTGTGATCTGCCGGCAAGCCAGGTGCCATAGCTTCTCTTTGGGGAAATGCTTCTCCAAAATACTTCACCAGCTGGTTCATTCCCTGTCCCTGCCTGGCCGCTTGGTCGGTGGCAGAGCTGGGTGTGCTAGGTTGGGATACTCTAGTGCCACCTGTGCCACTGGGCCACCCCTCTGAGCCCTTATTTCAGAAATCCAGCTGCCAGAAGAGGGTCAGCAGCCTATCCAGGGGATGTGAATGCTGTAACTCGTGGGCTGCCCCAGCCCTGGCTTCTTCCCCAGGAGTCTCTGGTGTGGAGGTGTGCAGTGAAATGAAGATCATTGACTTAATGAGGGCTGGCCATGGCGCTATGCATGGGGAGGTCTGTCAGGATTGCTGCTTTGCTCTGAGCTGCTTAATCCGAGAAGGGAGAAATGCAATTTTTTTCCAGCTGGGCATCGTGTCTGCACATGCTTGAGGCACCCCAGCATGGTGCTGCCACCGAAACCCTCTTAACAGAGATAAGGCAGCTCATCAAGGCTTGTGATGCTCTCCCTGCTGTCTCCGGGAGCTGCCTTGGGAATGCTGCGTGGTTCTGAGGGAGCTTGGATCACATCTCCACTGCAGGCTGTCACCCCGCTTATGTCTGCCCAATTTGGCCATGGGAACACCGAGCTTTTCCATCTGTCCTCCCTGCCAGTGGGAGAGGAGCAGAGTCACCAGCATCTCTCTTGGACATGCTGAGGACACAGGGGTGGGCAGGGAGGTCTGGCACCTTGCCAGGACACCGCACCCTCTCTCCAGGGGAGCAGAGCTGGGTGCAGCGGATCCTGTCCAAACACGCCAGGGTGGGTTGCCAGGCTGGCTCCTTTCCTCAGGTTGATGGGAGGACATGAGATTCGGGAGGGGGGCTGTGTGGAAACTCTGACATATGGACAAAAATGCATCCCACATTCGATTAGTCATGGGCTATTCCATAATACACACCCCTAACAGCATCAGTCATGGGGCAAGCCTGTGAGCCGCAGCAGTCTTGCTGTGCCAGTGTCCATTTTAAGGGGAAAATTCACCCATTTAGCTTAAAAAGTTATGTGGGAAATGTGGCATAAGGCAAAATACTCATCTGAGCATTCGTTTCAGTGCTTTTCCTGAATATTTTTAAATCAGAGTATCAGGAGAGTTGCTTCCCTTCACACTCCGCATTGCGAGACAACCTTCCTGCAGGCTGCAGCTTGCCCTGTCATGCAGCATCCTGGCTCAGGGGAGCTGAAATTGTTGTCTCTCCATCAGTGTCTTCTTGGGGACACTCTTTGAGCCACAAAGCTGACTTACCCAGCATCACAGCAAGAACAGTGCAGTCCATGAGTGTGCTCCATCCCCGCAGGGGACTGGGGATCAGTAGTCCCCAGGAACAGTGATCATTGTCTGCAGAGCAGAGTCTGATGATGTGGGAAAACGGGCCAGAGAAGTGGATCTGGGGGGATTTTTTTAAGCTGAGGTGAAGAGCAACTGAATTTTTTGGGGGCATGGGAGAGTGCCAGCTGCCTGGGGGAGATTTTCATCCCAAGTTTCAAGGAAATGAGTACTCGAGACTGTGATTGCTCAGACCTTCTGGCTTTGAGACATCGCTGGCACATGATGCTTGTGGTGAGGGTCATTGCAAGTGCTCTCCTTGCTGTCCTGCGACAGCACCTGGCAGGTCCTGGCCCTGTAACTGAGCTGAGAAGGTGGCTTAAAAGCACTTGACTTTTGGGACTTACTATGTTTCTGGCCAGTGGGAATCTTGGAAATGTTTTCTGTGATGTTTTCCCTCCTTGTTCTGTTCTGCTCTGAAGTTATAACCTTTCTCTGAGACCTTGAGCAGGTCTCAGGACCTGTGTGTCCCAGCAAATATGAGATTTTGTGGAGACCATGTCTATGTGTGATCTCCCTCCATGTATGACTCTTGATGCCAGTAATTTAACCGAGCAGGGAGAGTGGATTTAGGATTTTCTGGGCAGGAAGGAGTTAAGAAGCTAGCCGAGTCGGCAGCTGGGATGGGGAACAGGGTTCGTCTGAGGGCTGGCTCGGCTCCCAGAGGTTTTTAGGGGTTCAGGTGGGTTCTCCATTGGGCGGTGAGGTCCCTGGCGGCTGTGCTGGGTGGGAGGGAAGCTGGTGCTCAGGAGAGGAGGGTTTGGCTGGGCCGGCAGAACGGCCACTCCTACCACTCTGCTCCAGTTTGAGGGATTGTGTGCCAGAGCCAGGGAGGAGAGAGCAATGTGAGTGCTCGGGAGTCTGGCTGGGGCAAAACTCCTGCCTCTTCCTTCCTTTCCTTCCTCTGGCCTCTCCGTTTCACTCTCTGGAGCAATAGGGCTCGTTTTCTCTTCCTAATGGCTCCACCTCGCTTGGACTTTCTGCTCCTCTTGGCTTGCTGCTTCACCTCCTCTGAGACACAGCTCCTAGAGTGGATTTGGGGCAGCACGAAGACCACGGGAAGCCCAGCAGCACCCAGTGAGGGAACCACAGTGCCAGAGCTGCTTGCCTCTGCGGCAGGTCCCACTCCCAGCGTGTCCCCGAGGATGTGGGCTGGCCAGGTGATGGGGGATATCACCATCCCACAGCACCAGGAGTTGGATCCCAGTATAGCAGCACCTGTGAGTGAGGGGACCACGGCTGAAAACACAGAGCAGTGGGACAGGAATGCCATGGGGCCAGTGGAAAGCATGACACAGCCAAGCATCACTCCACCCCGCAGCACGTCACCTGCCACTGGCCAGGATGCGGCCAGCAGCTCGACCAAGGACCTGCAGCTCCTGGGAACAGGGACCGTCAAGGACTTTCAGTTTCTGGGGACAGGGAACCCTGAGGACCCACAGCTCCTGGGGACAGGAACCAGCAAGGACCCACAGTTCCTGGGGATGGGGAGCCCTGAGGACCCACAGCTTCTGAGGACTGGGACCACTGAGGACCTGCAGCTCCTGGGGACAGGGACCACCAAGGACCCGCAGCTCCTGGGGACGGGGACCCCCACAACGACGGGGACATCGATGTCCTTGCAGAGACCAGCGGGTCCCCGGCCAGGTAGTGCCCCTTTTCCTTTCTCACCAGGTGACAATACCCGTGAGCGGGTGGTGCCGCCCCAGGACCCCATGGCACAACTGCCCCAACACCACCACGGAGCACTGCCTACCGTACTGAACCTGCAGCACAGCACTGGTCACCCGGGGCTGGTGCTGGTTGGCACAAACAGGAGCTGGAGCCCTGCTTTGCCTAACAGGAGGGCAGCTAACGGTGTGAATCTTCCCCTTGCCGATAACTCCGATCCTCTCGAGTTTGATTTACTAACTGCCTCTACACGACTCTATGGTAGTAGTGGCACAGGGCTCCCATCCTTCTTTCCTGGACTGATGCCGCTCGCTGGCCATTGCCTGCCTGTCCCAACCCACCTGCCCTTCTGCAGCATGCTGGGCACTGACCATTTCAGATTACCAAATTACCTGCGCCACAGCAGTGAGGCAGAAATTCGGGCAGCTATGCATGAGTGGGAGGGGCTGCTTGAATCGCGGTGCCATCGCTATGTGGAGTGGTTTCTCTGCTTGCTCCTGCTCCCTGGGTGTAGCACCTTGGTCCCCATAACCCCCCTGCCATGCCAGGGCTTCTGTGAGGCCATCAGAGACCTGTGTTGGATGCACTTGTCTGGCGGGCACCTGCCTCTGCCTTGCGATGCTCTCCCCGAGGAGGACGAAGGGTATTCTTGTGTCTTTGTTAATGCTTCTGCAGGTAATGTGGCTGGATTATATCCATGTGTTCGTGTATGTGTCTCCCCTCCCCAAACTCCCCACAGTTTTTAGGTGCCAATGAATGCTTCTTCCTTGTCTCTTTGGGATACTCCTGAGTCCAAAATTGCTTTCCATCCAGCCTCAGTTTCTTCAAACAGGGACCACCAGTGGGTTTTGGTTCCCTCCACAAGGCTGAGCATCACCGTCGCCTCCTTGGCTGTTTCACACATGGTGAAACACAGTGGCCAGGTTAAAAGACAATGTCCTGGTGAGACCAGGAAAAGAGATGCTTCCCAAGCACATCATGTTGGCATTCAGGACTGGTTTGCAGGTGCCACAGTGCATGGTGATGGGCTTTGGGGTGTCCATGCTGGCAGTGGGGCTCTTGCAGAGCTGGCAGTTCTCTGCGGGGATAGGGGAAGGGTCAGGACCCCATGACCACACAACCACAGCAGCAACTGGAGCCATGGTGGTGAGGAGGCTTCAAGGTGACCCGTGGCCATGCCTGCACACTCCCCTCATCCCGAGTGGCTCTTTGCCTTGGGGTTAATGATTTACCCAACTGCTAATGTTTGATCCCCCCCTGCTTGGCAGGCAGCAGAGGTTACTTTACCTCCAGCTGTGTCATTAGGTAGCTATGATCCTTCTGTATGTCAACCAGGCTCAAAAACATGCCTCTTTGCGAGGCGGGTGAAAAGAAGGGAGTGGGGGGATGGCTGGTGCTCAGAGAAATGCATGTCAAGGCCTAAGAGGAAGAACACAGTTTGGGATGAAAGCAGGAGTGGCGGCAGCAAGCAGCCCTACCAATCCCTCTGAATAAGGCTGTGTTCCTGCGCCAGCCCCTCGTACCCTTGGGTGATGACCTGGGGCTGCCACCCAGGACTGGTGAAACGCCCGCTGCTGTCAGAGGGGCTGTTTAGCAGGGGGCTGGCAGACAAGGGTTGCACACATGGTCCCCTCAGTGTCAAAGCGGCTCTGTTCATCGGCTGACCCCGGGAGGGTGCAGTGGGATCATGAAGATGAGTGCTTGGGGGATGGCGTGTTCTGCCAGACAGGCAATGTCAGGAATGGGGGGGTTGGGGATGTGAGGACTGTGGTGCACCCTATGGAGTGTCTGGAGATGCCCCTCCATGCCAAGGGTCCTCTGCATCGCAGCTGGGTTGGGATGTGCAGGGCAGTCCCGGCTTGTGCCATCTGGGAAGGTCATGGCAGAGCTTGGTGTCTTGGAGCAACCCTGGAGCCTTTCCAATGGCAACAGAAGCAAATGGCTGGGTCACTGCGGCAAGAGGCATCCCCACAGCTAGCTCCTGCCAGATCCTATCCCGAAACTGCTGAAGCATCTGAAGTCTCTGGCTCTCCATGCCCCGTGGTGGATGCTGATGGTTTGCTGCAGGGAGGAGAGGGTGTGATATCTGGGCTCTGGGTGCCCTCTGGAAAAAGCAGGCATGGCCTGAAAAGTTTGGGATTGAGAAGGGGCACTTGGCTTTTAAAAGCAGGGGAGCAACCCTTTGAAGAGGTCTCCCCTTACACTCCCCTGCTCCCCAGGCCCCATCCAGCTTCACAGCCCAGGCCTCCACCTGCTTTGCACAGGGGAAGGACTGTCCCTGTTTGCTTGGGGAAGCACCAGTGCCCAGCTCCTACCCTGGGCCCCGGGGGCGAGTGGCATTGTTGGAGAGGAGGGGAGATTTCAGAGCCTGCTGAAATGCGAAGGGGATTGTGGTTGAAAATTGCATCTTTAACAAAAGCCTCTTTCAGCTTGTCCCATCATCCTGAGCCCCGGGGGCAGAGGATGCCTTGTCCAGCTGCAGAAATTGCAGCACCAGCTCTTAACACCCATGCAGGCCCGAGAGGAAACTCTGGTTTCCTTTTTCCTTAAAGCTGTTGTAACCTTGGCTTCTTCTAGCCTGAGATAAGCTCTATGACTGCATCCTGGAGTTTGGTGTTGGCTTGCTGCCTGCTGCAGGGTGGCTGATGCGACTGAGGACACGGCAGCGGGAGTAAGCTTGTGGGGTGCCTGTGCACTGGGGTGGGTGCCAGGCTGGGACTTGCTGTGAGTCTGGGGAAGCCCTGCTTGCTCACCCATTGTTTTTGGTGTAGGGCTGTGCACATCTAGGCACAAAAGGATTCTGGGATCCAGAGGTGCCTGTGGCCACTGGGGCACTGGGGCTGCGCTGAACCCTTCCTCTAGAGCAGGCTGGGGATGCCCCATGGGGAAGCCCGGTCCCAGTGCAGGGCAGATGAGGGGCTTAGGGCCAGTGCAAGACCAGGAGGGAGGTTTTCTCCCAGCTGGCTGCTGAGTTTTGGGGTGCCAAGCTTGGGAGGGACTAGGGACTTGGAAGAGCGGGACGAGCACAGAGTAGTTTCAGAGCAACAGGCTCAGGAGAAGATCAAGGGGTCTGAGGTCCAGCAAAGAGATTATCTCCACCTCTGGTGACATTTGTAATCTCCTGCCTGCCTGGATCCTTGTCATGGGGCTGGCACTGGCATTGAGGCTTGGCAGTGGGAGGAGACTGGGGATGCTCTGTGTGCACAGGTACCCCCAGGCTTTGGAGGAGGCATCCAGTTTTTCATCCCCTCCCACCATCCCAAGAGTCATGTTTTCCTTCCAGGCTGGGTGGGCAAGGCTGGACTGATTTCTTCTTTCTTTTTTTTTTTTTTCCCCCTCTTCTTTNCTCATGTGAAACACCAGGGACATTGAATGGTCTCTGCTCCTGCTCCTGACTCAGAAGGGGGCTGAAATCAGCACTGAGCATCCATTCCTGGTGTGGAGCCCTCAGCTGTTTCTGAGCCGGGGTGGCTGGGTTTCCTCGCTCCTGGGAAACGTGGAGTTAAAAAGCACCCGGTGTTCTTGCTCCCATTGAGTTGGCACCAGCCCCGAGCAGTTGACATAGGAGAGGAGGAATCCAGCGCCCAGTGTGTGGGCGATGAGGATGTGCCTGCTGCCAAAACAATGGGAGCTGGCGTACAGGGAGCCAGCTCACCCCAGCCAGATGTTCAGCTGTGTCGGGTAGGAGAAACTGTCCCAAGCAGAACTTCCCCAAGTGTCTTGAGTTGGGAAAGGAGGCGAGCAGCAAATTGAGATCATCTGGGAAGCTGATGGGGCATGCCAGGTCCAGCCCTGTTCCCAGCATGTTGCAAGGGGGATGGCTCTGATTTATTCCCAGCTGAGGTGACCCTGTGAGCTTGTCCTGAGATGACATTGGGTGGTCAATGTGACCCTGGAGTGGGTACAGATGCAACACACTTCCTTGTAGCTCTGTGGTTGTTCAGCATGCCAGTGCTTCAGCAGCATCTCCTGCTGCCCTGCAAGGGCAGGAGGGACCATGGGCAAGATCTCTTTGGTTTTATCCCATCTCAGGGATGGCCCAACTGCAGTTGGAGGGCCAGCAGCAGGGAATGGGTGACATTTTGGGAGTTGCATCTGAATGGTGTAGTGGGAGGAGCTCAAGGAGCGTTGCTGCCTTGGCCAGCCTGCAGCCTGAAGGAAAATCCTGGGCCCTGGGAAGGGTGAGTGAAGGGATCAGCTGAAGAGTGGCATTCAGGGGAGGCATGGCCAGTGGTGTCTCCCCAAGGCACCTTGCTGAGAGTGACGATCATCACTTGCTGGTTGTGACCATTTCCTTTCCTTTCCTCTTGCAGAGAGCCTGAGCACGGAGGTCAGCCTCCTGGAGCTGATTGGAGACCCCCCACCAGAGGAGATCCTCAAAATTTATGGCCCCGACAACAACCCTGGCTATGTCTTCGGCCCAAATGCCAACACAGGCCAGGTGGCCCGGTACCACTTGCCGAGCCCTTTCTACCGAGACTTTTCCCTTCTGTTTCACATCCAGCCCACCACCCCCCGGGCTGGTGTGCTCTTTGCTGTCACGGACTCCTCGCAGAGCATCATCTACGTGGGTGTCAAGCTCTCAGAGCTGCAGGCAGGCAAGCAGCAGATCATCTTCTACTACACAGAGCCGGGCTCACCAAGCTCATATGCGGCAGCCACCTTCACTGTGCCCACCTTGCTCAACCAGTGGACGCGCTTTGCCATCAGCGTGGAGGAGGATGTAGTTGTCCTCTACCTGGACTGTGAGGAGCATGAACGCGTCCACTTTGAGCGCTCCCCAGATGAGATGGAGCTGGAAGATGGCTCCGGGCTCTTTGTTGCTCAGGCTGGAGGGGCTGACCCACATAAATACCAGGTAAGGCCTCAAGTCACCCCAAGGAGCATTTCAAAAAAGCCTGGGTGAGGCTGGAGGGATGTGACACCAGCCTGTGCCTGTTGAGCCAACCTCTTTGCCCAGAAGACAAACCAGCAGCTCCCTGTGTGTCCTGGGGGAAGGAGGCGCTTGAGATAGCAGGGAAGGGTAGCTTGAGATGCTACCAACTTTATTGTCTTGGGTCTGACCAAAGCAAAGCTTTCAAGTTGAACTGACAGGAAGAGATATGGCTGTGCTACAGCAGCCACCGGTGCCTGTAGCTTTTCTAGCAAACACACAGAGCCTTTTCAAATCTCCCCATTGCTAAAAATACCCAACTCCTTTGGTGGAGGACCTGATTTGGCTGGTAAAATGTCTCTCTTAGCTGGAAAAAATGCTTGGGCCTGAGCATATCTTTGTTGGCTGATGTTTGGCGATATCTGCAGGAAGACTTTGGAGAGCAAGGAGAGAAGGTGATAGCTCAGCCCATTATTTTAGCATGACATCTTCTAGATAAGGTTTATGGAAAGTGTGGGGAAAATACCCATCTGACATGGAAATCTCCCATGGTGCTTGAGGAAAGTTCAGGATTGCACTGTGTCAGATTTCTCTTGGGTTGAAATGGTGTGCCCAGTAACAGAGGCTCTACTGAGTGGAGCGGTGCTTTTCCTGGACAGCTTTGCAAAGCATGTTTCTGGGCTTAATCCTATTCTTGACTAATGAGCGGCACTGCAGCAGTCCCAGTTAAATGGCTTTGGGCAGAGAAAGCTCCCCCAGGAAGGGGTTAATGATTGATGGGCTAGAGACTGGTTTGTACTGGGTTTCAGGTTGGTCCCTTGAGGTCCTGAGCAACTTTTTGCTCTTGAAGAACAGTTTCATGCTCTTGAATGTGCTGGAAGGGCCAGGTTATGGCTAGGGAGGAACATCTCTCCCCAGCTGGAGAGGGTTTGGTGCCACTTGGAAGGCAAAGCAACAGCCCAGCACAGAGCAAAGTGCTTCTGCCTTTCTAGCAGGTGATGTTCCTGAGCTTGCCAAATGCATGATCCCACCACCCACCCCCAGTTTTCCCGCAGAGAATAGCCAGCCGTTGGGGGAAGGAAGCTGACTGCCTGGGCTGGCCAGGAGGGGAGCAGGGAGTGCGGGTTTGGATGTCTCCTTGGCATCTGGCTGCCTCATAGTGTTTCCATCAGTGACCAGCCCTGACTCGTTATCTGGAACTAATGGGGCATCAAGCTGATTAAAACATGGCCCTCAGTTAAGCTGCAAGATGAGTTGCTCTTGGGCAGCTGGAGAAGCCCCTGGGACAGCAGATACCAGTCTCTTCTCCCAAGTTGTCAGTCTCTTCTGCCATGTTGTCAGTCTCTTCTCCCAAGTAACAAGTGATAGGACAACAGAAAGTTGTGCCAGAGAAGGTTTAGGTTGCACATTAGGACAAATGTCTTCCCCCAAAGGGTTGTCAAGCCCTGGAACAAGCTGCCCAGGGAAGCGGTGGAGTCCTCATCCCTGGAGGGATTTAAAAGCCATGTGGATGTGGTGAGGAAGGACATGGTTTGTTGGTGACCCAGAGGTGCTGGGTTAATGGTTGGACATGATGATCTTAAAGGTCTTTTCCAACCAGGATAATTCTGTGGTGCTATATCAAGGGGATTACAGTAAGTGGGGTTTCAACTGGGGTCTGGCAGGAGGGTTTTTTTGCAGCTGGATGCATGGTAGGACATGTGATGCTCCTGCCGTTTTACTGGGGCTGAGGGGCTGCAAAGGGCCCTTATAACCAGCCTTCATGGTTATGCCTCAGTTCAGGGCTGGAACCTGATTATTTCTGATGCTTCTGGCAAACCCCAGGACCAGGAGGGCCATGCTGGAGAGTTGCATTTCTCAAAGCTTGGGCTTGCTGCTGGTACTCAGTGGAGAGGAGAGGGATGGATTAGAGCTGGCTGTCACCAGGGCAAGCAGCTGGAGGAGGTCACAACCCCTCTGGGGTGCATTTGCTTGGGGGGGAGGATTTATATTTTTAAATTATATATATTAAAATACTATACATTTGTAAGATATTATATTTATTATATATCTGTAATATATTTATAATATATTGAATATAAAAATATATTTATATGATAATGTCATAGCCAGCCTGGCTGAACTGCAGCTGCCCCTGATTCTTGTTTTCTTAAACCCATCATGTTTCCTGAGCGCAGCTCTCTTTCCTGGACCTGGTGCACTGTGCTTGCAAGTGAGCCCAAATATTATTTTAGGTGTCTTGCCCAGAGAAGACTCATTGAGAAGGATGTGTCTGTCCTCTCTGAGCTTGCTTCCCAGCGTAGTCCCCAGCACCTCCCCACCGGGATCAGAGGGATGGGCAGCATCCCGTCCTGGCAGAATCCCCACATCCCATCCCACCAGTGAGGACCTGGGCTGGGCTCTGAGATGTGCTGGGTGACCCCACTCACTGTGGGAGCCATGGGGTTCGGGCTGGTAACCACACACCCATCCCAGCTGAGGTGGGGATGCTGGCCTCCTGCACAGCACTGATAACTCAGCTACTGGGGCTTGTCTGGAGGCAGCATCCTTAGGAAGGAATTTGTGGTGGCTTCTTGTATAAACAACTGGCTTGAATGCACACAGTGCTTGCAAAACCCAAATAAATGGTAAGGAAATGTGGATTAGTCTAAGAAATACAAAACTTGGGCTACAGTGGATTGAACCTGCCAACAGCCCTTGTTTGAGACTGGGGAGTCCTCCAGAGAGGGGAAACAAGAAGCCCGGCCAAGGTCCCTGTAGAAGCGTTGCTATCTGGCTGGCTGGATCCTGGCCACTACTTCTGCTCCGGTCGCCTGGTGCCAGAGCCAGCATGTGGCTTTTCTGCATGGCTTTTCGAGCCATGCTGGTGGTTCTTGGCCCTCCAGCTGCAAGGTTGAAACCTCTCTGTGCTGGGTTATGAATGGATGCTAAGGTGGACAACTGAGCTTGACTCACATGGGGCAGTCAATGGCTTAGTGGCATGGTAGGTCACGTCATGCCACAAGGTGGCTTGTGGCACCATTCATGGCACCTGTGCATCTGTGGCAGCCCTTGGTGTGGTTTCCTTCCAGGGGGTGATTGCTGATTTGAAGCTGCAAGGGGACCCACGGGCAGCTGAGCGCCAATGTGAGGAAGAGGAGGATGATGCTGAGGAGGTGAGTGCCAGCAGCCCAGCTGGAGCAGGCTGGAGCAGGCAGGAGGGTTGCCCCTCCATGCTCTCAGCTCACCCCTTGCCCCTTCTCCTTGGGTAAATGCAGGTCTCAGGTGATTTCGGCAGCGGTGCAGAAGGTGGACACCAGCCCTCAGGGGAAGCTGGGGTGAGTTGGTGCCTGCAGGTGTTGTGCTCAGTGGTGAGACCTCAAGATTTTAGGGATGAGAAGGGCTGAGTGCCCTCCATGGTTGAGGTCCCGGGATGCCTGATGAGGTCCTGGTGCCTGTCCCTTCTGCGAAGGGACCAGGAGGTGAACAGCACTGCAGTGTCCCCTTGTTGTTGGCACAGGGTGTCCCGGGGCTGGTGGATGCTGTCCCTGTCACCTCTCCCCCTGTGGCAGGGGGCAGCGGGTCGAGGAGCAGTGGGAGCTCCCCACAGCCACAGCAAGCCGAGAGGACCAGAGTGGAGGAGACACTGTGGGCCTCCACGGGAGGTAACGCCGGCAGCTTTTCCCTGGCTGACCAGGGCACACCAGCGGGGACATGGCGGGGTGACCATCCCCAAGCACAACCAGGTCCCTTTTTCATTCCTGCAGGCTCTGGCCCCAAAGGTGAAAAGGGGGAGAAGGGTGAACGTGGCCTGAAAGGGGACTCAGGGGCTAGTGGCATCATGGGGACAGGAAGTGTCAAGGGTGAAAAGGTGGGTGAGAGAATGGACCCCAGGGGCTTGAGGATGCCAGTAACATGTCCACGTATGACACCCGCTCTTTGCTTCTGTCCTGCAGGGGGAGAAAGGAGAACTGGGCCTTAAGGTGAGCATCACTGGGGGAGCCAGGGCAAAGCCATGCCACCCCTGGGGACGTGCCACCCATCCCCGTTTCTCTCCTCTCCCCAGGGCAGTGCTGGATTTGGCTACCCTGGTTCTAAGGGCCAGAAAGGTGAACCAGGAGATCCCAGCCCTCTGGGGACCCTCTCGCAGCACACTGATGGCTCAGTGGTGGAGCAGGTCACCGGTCCCCCAGGGCCACCAGGGAAGGATGGAGCCCCTGGCCGGGATGGTGAGCCTGTGAGTTGAGCCCTCTGTCCCTTGGGGATCCCACCCCTGGCCGCTTGCCTGCCTGCCTGCACACTGACCTCTCCCCTCTCTGCCATCCCTAGGGTGATCCTGGTGAGGACGGCAAACCTGTAAGTGGAGTGAGGGGGGGTGATGGGTGCAGGCCACTTCCTTGTCTTGCCACACACTGACTCCCAATGCTCACCTTCACAGGGTGATATGGGACCCCAGGGGTTCCCTGGGATGCCAGGGGAGCCTGGTCTGAAGGGTGAGAAGGTGAGTTGCAGTGCTGATGTGGGGGGAAAAGTGTAGGGGGCCAGTGTAGGGGCCAGCGCACACCACTGCCCCCTCTTCTTCTCGCCATCTGTTTGATGCACTCTTAAACTGTGCTCTCCCTTCTGTGCCAGGGTGACCCAGGTGTGGGGCCAAGGGGAGCTCCTGGACCACCTGGCCCCCCGGGACCGCCGGGACCCTCCTCCAAGCATGACAAGCTGGTAGGTGCCCCCTGGGATACAGGGGCGGAGGGTGGGTCCACCAAGCCATAGAGGTGTGGGATGCTGCTGCCAGCCCCCAGGCAGCATCCTCATGCTCCAGAGTACTGTGACCTTGGCCATTAAAGCCTTACATCACCCTCGTGCTTCTCCCCAAGACCTTCATCGACATGGAGGGCTCTGGCTTCACTGGTGACCTGGAAAGCTTGCGGGTGAGTGTGGGTGGGTGTCTGTCCTGCTGGCAGGGAGTGGGGGGATGCACTCAGCCATCGTCTTTTCCTTCTCTTCTAGGGTCCGCGAGGGCCACCTGGTCCCCCAGGGCCACCTGGCGTGCCTGGTTTGCCAGGGGAGCCAGGACGGTTTGGGATGAACCACACGGACCTGCCGGGACCACCAGGACTGCCAGGCAGGGATGGGATCCCCGGACCCCCAGGGCCAGTGGTAGGTGTGTGAGGTGGCCAAGGGGACCGATCCCAGGGCCACCTCATAACAATGGGGCTGTAAGTGCCCTTGGGTTTGCAAGGGGTGGTGGTGGTGGTGGGGGCTTGGTGCCCACTAGCCCCATGGGGTTTCCCTGTGATGGAGCCAGCTCCTGGACATCTTGCAGGGTCCTCAGGGTCCTCCTGGAAGAGACGGGGCAGCTGGGCAGCCAGGGCCCAAAGGAGAGCGGGTGAGTGTCCCCTGTCCCATGCCTCCTGGGAGCACATAATGGAGATGTGCACCCCTGGCACATCTCCAGGAGGTCCCAGCTCCCTCCATCCCCAGACTGAGGAGCACTAACCTGCTCCTGCCTGGAGTGGGGAAGTTTCTTCTCACCCTCTTCTCCCTCCTCCTTCTCCCCAGGGTGAGGTGGGTGACCTCGGCCTCCCTGGTGCACCAGGACCCAAGGTACTGTGCCTGCAGCAGGTTTTTTGGTGGGGGGGTCCCACGTGCGTTGCAGACTGGAGACAGGGATGCTGCTTGGGGGTCCTCGCACTGGAGTGGGGAGGGGTATGCTGGTATTTGGGTCCTGAGCAGAGCAGGCTCACCAGGCTCCCACCACCCTTGCTTGGCTTTGCTCCAGGCGCTGCCATTTTTGGAATTTTAGAATCACAGAGTGGTTTGGATTGGAAGGGACCTTTAAAGCTCATCTGGTTCAGCCCCCCTGCAGTGACCAGGGACATTTTCAGCCAGAGCAGGTTGCTCAGAGCCCTGTCCAGCCTGACCTTGAATGTAGAGCACATGTTGTGAGGTACAGCTGAGGGAGCTGGGTCTGTTTAGCCTAGAGAAAACAAGGCTCAGGGGAGACCTTCTCACTCTCTACAACTAACTGAAAGGAGGTTGTAGAGAGGTGTGGGTTGGTCTGTTCAACCAAGTAACAAGTGATAGGAGAAGAGGAAATGGCCTCAAGTTGCATCAAGGGAAGTTTAGACTGGATATTAGGAAGAATTTTCTTTACTGAAAGGGTTATCAGGCATTGGAACAGGTTGCCCAGGCCAGTGGTGGAGTCTCCATCCCTGGAGGTATTTAAAAGACTGTAGATGTAGTGCTTAGTTATATGGTTTAGTTGAGGACTTGTCAGTGTTAGGTTGATGATTGGACTCAATCTTAAAGGTCTTTTCCAGTCTAGGTGATTCTGTGTTTCCAGTGATGGAGGCATCGACCACCTCTCTGGGCAGCCTGAGCCAGAGAAACGGGCAGGAAGACTGAGTGGGGTGTTTCAAGGCACAGGAGAGGGTTTGCTTGGGGGGGTTTTGTACCCACACCCCACCAGAAAACATGCCATCTTCTGTGTGTCACTCCTGCCTGCCTGCTTGAGCTTCTTTCTACCCTGCACCACCAAGGGTGGAGGTAAAGGCTTGCTGGGATTCACATGCTTGCCCTCCCCTAGATGTATTTCAGGGATTCACTGCAGCCTGAGCTGGGAGCAAGAACCTCAAGAACTAAGATTTCTTAATGCTGCCAGCACTGAGGGTGTAAATAGTGTGGCTGCAGGCGTAAGGACCGATCCTGAGACTTGTCGCAGAGCACAGGAGTACATGTGAGCACCCCCCTCGGCACTGAGCTCTACTTCAGCAGCTTAGCCAGGGTCATCCAAAAAAAAAATGTGCATTTATGGTTTTAGACGAGTCTCTGGTAGCCACCGTGCACATTGCATGGGGAGTCAGGGTGTCCAAAGACAGCTGGGACAAAGGTTGCCTGAGCTGAGTAATGACCCTTCCTGCAAAGCCCTGGAGACAGGGGAGCATCCATGTCCTGTCCCAAGGGGAAGTCTGGGGATGCAGGAGGGTGATGCATGGAAATGAGCTC
>VZZY01000365.1:52214-67017 GCA_013400335.1 Eurystomus gularis
CGGGCCGGGGGACGGGAGCGCCCGGGGATGAGGATGAGGACGGTGGTGCCGCTACGGCAAGAACGGGACGCATCCGGGCTCGGGGACGCGGCGGGGACAGCGGTGCTGGGGGATGCGGGGCGCTGGGGGACACTGTGGGTACCAGAGCGGACAGGGATGAAGGATGCTGGCCCCGGGGCTCGGGGAGATGCTGTGATTGAGGGCTGGGCACGGAGGCTGCCGGGGATGGGGGTGCTCGGGTCGGGGCTGCAGGGATCGGAGCTGAGCGGGAGCAGAAGTGGGGGCACACGGGAAGGTGGACAATGGGGTTGTGGAGACAACAGGACAGAGGGACACTAGGGGAACCAGGACAGGGGGACACCGGAACAGGAGAACACTGGGGTGACCAGGGCTCTCAGGGCTGGGGACACTGGAATTGGGGTTGACATGGGCTGGGGGACACCAGCACTGGGGTCAGGCAGGGCTGGGAGATGCTGGCAGGGCAGGACGCTGTGCCCTGAACCCCAGCCCCACAGAGGAGCTGGCAGCGAGGCGCTGGGCAGGGCAGAGGAACGAGGGGTGGCAGGAGAGCAGCGGGCACTGGCCATGGGTGGGTGCCCTCTTGTCCCCCTGCGGTGCCAGAGCTGGGGGTGCCTCAGCCCCCTCCCCTGCCTCGGCCACCCCAGCTCCCCGTTGGTGCTGCTGGTGATTCCCTGGCAGGGAAGTTTCCCATCCCACGGGCAGAATGTTCCCTAGCCCCGATGTCGCGACATGGGGACACTGCAAGGCCAGGCTGGATGGACGAAGGGCTGCCAGGATGGACGGACATGGGTGCAAGTACCAGCAAGGGGTCTGTGGCTGTTGGGGGGCTCCTCGCTCCCACACACCAGCCCCGGGGGCCTGAGCCCAGCGCTGTTGGGGAGGACGGTGCTGGAGGCCCGGTGCTGTGCCAGGCCCACCGGGCCGCTGTTCTCCCCACTTTCGGTGCCGGGCACCGATGCTGCTTTCGGAGCCGCTCGCCGGCACGCAGCCAAACCATCCGCCGGACCAGGGGGCTTGCCACGCTGCTGCGCCACTTTGGGGGCTACGGGGAGCTTCCAGCTTCCAGGGGAGACAGAGAAAGTGGGAGGGGAAAAAAAGAAATTAAAAAAATAAAAAGAAGAGCAAATTCTAAAATAAAGGCTGCAGACTGTCTGCCTAATAAAAATCACACCCAGCAAAGGGCCCATATTGGACGGGATCACAGTTTTCCGAGGTGCTAATTTATTCTCGCAGGCTGGGGGGGAGCGGGAAGCATCACGTTGCCTGTGAGATGTGACGGCAGCGAGGTTTGCAGAATTCCTTTGTTGTGGGCAGAGAGGAGGGGACGCGGAGCTCGGCCCTGTCGCCGGGCTCCCGCCGCGGCCGCGCAGCCCCCGGGGGGGTCCTCAGCGAACACCCCCTCCCCGTTAGGGCGGTGGAAGCATCGTGGCGCTGGGAGGGAGGTGGGTGCTGCGGAGGTGGGGGTGCCGGTGGCTCCAGTGGGGTTGGGTGTGGGGGGTGCAGGATTGGCCCCGTGGGGTGCCCGTCGTGGGGGGGACTCGCTGGGTGGGTGGGCAGCGAAAGGCACTGGGGACCAGAGTGACCCATGGGGATGGCAGAGGTCACAGGGCCTGCGTCCTCCCTGGGGGGCAGCTGGGGGTACCGCCAAGGCTGGGGCATCCCCAGGGTGGGGGGCACCCATGGCCCACTGCATCCAGGCTGCCTGGGTGGGTGGGCAGTGCCCCCCCTTACCTCCCACCCATGCCATGCCTGTGCCCCCCGCGCTGTCCCCAGTGTCCTCTCTGCTCTATGGGGACCCCGGGGGCTGCAGCTGCCCCTGTCACACCCCACGGCTCGGCACAGGTTGGGGACAGAGGAGACCCCCCCAGACTGGCCGGGTCGTGCCAGTGCCCAATGGCCTGGGAGGAATTAAGGCATGTTTCAGCTGGAGCTAATCACCAGTCCCGGCTTTACATATTCATGAGGCAGATGAATTATTCATGAGGTGACAGCTAGTGACAGATGTGAAAATGTTCGCCTGGGCTGGGGGTGTGTGGGGGGCAGCTTTGCACTGGCGTTATTTTAAATTTCTCTCCTGTGCCGTTCCCCCGGCTGGGGCTGGGCCGCTCTGGGGACAGGGACACGCTCCTTGTCCCCCGTGGGGACCCAGCCATGTGGCACCAGTGATGCCACTGTGGCCATGGGATGGCCCTGACTGCAGAGAGAGACCACCCCCCCTGCGAAATTCAACCCCTTGGGCTCATGGTGGCATGGCCAGCCCTGGCTCCACGTGCCACCCTTGTCACCTTGCTGTCACCGATGGGGACGGGGCGGTGATGCCCAGCCTGGCTGAGCCCATGACCCTTCCGTGGGCATCCCGGTCAGATCCTGCCCCAGTGGGATGGGGCTGATGCTGCTGCCCCCCCTCTTGGCACAGAGGTTGGTGGTGCTGAGCGATGCTGGCAGCAGCGTTCCTCTGCCTGCAGTGGGGAGCCAGGATCCGGCCAGGGCTGATCCCGGTGGTGCCACGGGGTTGGGATTTGGCTGTGCCAGCGCTGGGCTGCCTCACTGGTGCTGCCGGAGCCGGATTGTGGGTTAGCGGATCAAGAGGAGGTGGGAGGGAAATGGTCTCAATAATTAACGAGGTGCTGAGGCTGGGGGGATGCTGCTCGGCTGCAGCGTTGCCAGCCCCCGGCACGGTGTGGGGGTGATGGGGGGGGGGACGCTGCATGTGGTGCCTCTGGCACTGGTGGGAATGGTGGCTCTGGCACCGGCGGAGATGGTGGATGCCGTGAACTTGCCCTGACCTTGGGATAAACTTTTTGCTGGCTCAGCACAAGCCCAGGCTTGGTGAAGGCAGCAGCCAGGGGTCTGGTGAGGGGCTGGGAGTCTGGTGAGGAGCTGGGGGTCCCATCAGGGGCTCTGGGGAGCGGAGCATGGCAGGGACCTGCCTTTGTCTCTGGCATGGAGCAGAGCCATGGTGCCATGGGGAATGTGGTTCCTGTGTGCTTTGAGGGCACGGGTGCCAGCTGGGCGCCCAGAGGGAGCAGCAGGCTGGGACTGTGTGTCCTGTCCCCAGGATGGAGGGAACCCGAGACCCCCCCGCTCATGTTCTGGGGTCCCCAGGGAGTCAGCGGGTGCTGCTGACAGGGCCGGACCTTCCCACCGCAGCACCTTCCCTGCTGCGAAAGCAAAACCTGCAGAAATGCTGATGTCAGGGAAGGCGACAGTGCAGCCAGAGCCACACAGCTCCACAGCCCCCCAGCCCCAAGCCACCAGCAGGGTCAGGGACCATGGTCCCATCCATCCATCCATCCATCCATCCATCCATCCATCCATCCATGCATCCCGGCTCCGCAGCCAGCTGGAGTAGCGGTTGCAAATCCAAAGAGCAACTTTCCTGTTTAACATTTAAATAAACTCCGGGCTGTTTGCTCAGCGAGGACCCGTCTCCAGAACAGCGGCTCTGGGTAAACAGCCGAGAGCTTAGAGGAGTATTTTATACGCTGGCATGTTAGCGCAGCTCTTCGGGGTCTCTTGGGTCTCTTCGTCTCCTGCTCCGTCTGGCACCACCCAGGACCCCACAGTTTGGGGCTGGTGGCCCCAAGTTGTGGCTGGGAATGGGGGCTGGGGTGGCTGCAGGGAGAAGGAGGAGGAGGATGGAGAAGGGAAAGGTCTTGGGAGTGCAAAGGTGTCGAAGAGTGAGACCTGGTCGCTGTTGTCCCGCATAGGAAATGTGTCTTGTTTGCCCTTTGATGGGAAAAATACCTGGAAGCTGCAGACAGGGGGTGTCGAGGGGTGTGAAGAAGAAAATGAGTGAAGAGAACAAGGAAAAAGGGACAGTGGGTGATTTGAAGCTTGGGGATATGTGTGAGCGCAGCCCAGGGCCTCTTCTCCCACAGTCCTGGATGTCCCCATCCCACACCCGGGTCCCAGGGTGGTGGCTCGGTGAAGGACACAGGTGGGGAGGGTGGGGAGGAGCCGCCCCATCCCACACCACAGTGTTGATGGTTTGCACTGGGAGAGCTCCCGACACCCCAGAAAGTCAAAATTAGCATTTCAATGGGGAGGAGCTGGAACTCCCAAACCCGACAGTGCCAAGCGATTTATTATTTCCCTCATAGTGGGAAGACAGGGAAAAGTTTGGTGCTGCCGAAGCCACGAGCTTGGGGATTTCCTTCCTGGAGCATCTCTGAGCAGGGAAGAAGGAGCTGCGGTCGTGGTGCTGGTGCCGAGGAGCAGCCCCAGGGCTGCTCCAGGGTGGTTGGGCTCCCAGGGGACGTGGCCGGGTGAAGGTGCAGTGAGCCCCAGCTCACTCCCTGCTCCGCACCCCGGGAATTGCCCTCGGCAGCCGGAGCTGGGGCCAGGTCACCTCATCCCTTCTCAGCAGCCGGGTTTGGAGGCAGAGAGCCCCGCGGAGCTGCCGCAGAAGGGAAGGGGCTGCAAATGCTTTCTTCTAAAGAAGAGAGAAGAGAAAACCCACTTTTGCACCCCCTTAAAAGGCCCTTTTCCAGCGCTGAACATGGGGGGTCTCCTTTTTTCTCGCCATTTTGCTCTTTCTTTCTATTTTTGTCCCATAAAAGCAGAAGGGACAGAATGAGAAATCAAGGGCTGGAAAATGGAGCATCAGAGGTGGGGGAACCTGTGGGTTGAGCTGAAGCCTCAGCTACCAGCGGCTGGGAGAGGGATGGGGGGCTTTTGATGTTCCCCCCAAAAGCCAAGTGCTCCCCAGCTCGCTGTCCTGGCCAGGGGACAGGGCAGGAGTTGGTGTCAGAGCTGGGGGGGGCTCACACACTGCAGCGGGGACCAGCGAACCCCAATACCAGCTCTGCCAGCGCATGGGGAACCTTGGGTATGGTTTGAGCTCATGGCCACGTGGTACCAGGTTCCAGTGTGGCCCTGATTGGGATCTGGGGGTGCTGGTTGCATCCCTGCTACCTCCATGTGGCTGGTTCAGCAGCACAAGGTGCTGGAGCCTGGTTAAAATCCCGAACAAAGCCAAAGCGGGGCTGTGGTTGTGGTGGGAGCTGGGCAACGGTTGTGGTGGGAGCTGGGCAACGGTTGTGGTGGGAGCTGGCTGATGGTTACAGTGGAGCCAGTTGATGGTTGCGGTGGGAGCTGGACAATGGTTGTGGTGGGAGCTGGGCAATGGTTATGGTGGGAGCCGGGTGATGGTTGTGGTGGGAGCCGGGTGATGGTTGCAGTGGGAGCTGGGTGATGGTTGTGGTGGGAGCTTGGTGATGGTTGCGGTGGGAGCCGGGCGATGGTTGTGGTGGGAGCCCGGTGATGGTTACAGTGGAGCCGGGTGATGGTTGTGCCCATGCCGGGTGGGCGATGTGTCCGACTTCTCCCCGAGCCCAGAGACCAAATGATTTAGAAAATACTAATCATCGTTGCAGTCAAACAGATGGATGAGAGATTTTCGGCGAGCGGCGGGGCCGGCTTTGTGCTCCACGTGCCGCACGCTGGCTCCGGCAGCCGGAGGCGTCCACTGCATGTTAATGCTGGGGCAGAACAAGGACCGGTTCCAGCACCACCAGCTCTGCCAGTACCAGGCTGGGGGGGCTGCGGGACCCCCCGGGCTCACCCACTGCCTGTCCCACCTCCAGTGGTGCACCGGCTGGATGTCACCATTGGTGGCACTGAAGGACGCTCTGGCAGGGTGACCGGTGGGTGGATGGGTGGCCCAGTGTCCTCCATCCTGACCCCACACCGGCTTCATGCCGAGAGCAGAATTAAGCTCTCTCCAGGCTAATGGTGTCTTGCTATGTGGGGCTAATCCTGCTTCCCCCCCACGGCTCATGGGGGACGGGCATCAACGTGGCCCTGCAGTGATTTATGGCCCGATGGTGTTGCCGAACAAGCAGGGAGCAGGAGAGCGGTGGCCTCCCACCCACCCTGGCTCTCGTTGCAGGTCAAGGATGGTCCATGTGATGGGGGATGCCGGCTGCTGGTTCCTGCTCGGGCTCTCCCTCCTCCCCATCACCGTCCTGGGTAAGTGCTGCCAGCTCTCTGTAGCCCGGCCTCATTACTCAAGAAAGTTAAACAGCAGCAAATAATCAACTATCAGCCATCATAAATAATGAGGGTGAATAATAATGAAGGGAGGGCTCAGGCTGCGGCCCCCCAGCCCCCCACACCTCCCTGCCCTGGGCTGGGGGGGATTAGTGAGGGAGAAGCCCCCCCAGGCAGCTGTGGACCCCCCCGCACTGGGATCCCCACAGATGAGACCTTAAACCCTTAATCCCACTGGCACCCCCGGCCCCCTCCCAACCATGGAGCTGAGCCCCCCAGGGATTTGTCATCTCTCCGACCAGGAGAGCTCATGTCCTCCCCCTGACCTTCATGGTGGGGGCATCGCAGCATCCTGCTGCATGAGGGGCTTTGGGATCCCCCCACCCTGGTACCCTCCTGGCAAGCAAAGGGCTTGGGGTGCGATGGAGGGTGGGGAGCTGGGGTGGGGGCAAGGTGCCAGGCAAGGATTAGTGACTGTCCCTGGTTCCCAGCCAACTGGGCTCTGCGGGGAGCACCCCCCTGGCCCCCCAAGGCTGGGAGAGCTGCACCACGGGGGTTCCGAGACTTGGTGGGATTTGCGGCGGCGGAGCTGGGAGTCTGGATAGGCTGGGCAGGATTAGTGCGGGAGGAGGTTATGATGGCCACCATGCTGTATCCCAGTATGGGGATGGCTTTTCGCGCTGGTGCCACAGGGACAGGGTGGCACTGAGTCTTTGGTGAGGGGTCCAGCTCTGCAGGCAGGGATGGGGAGTGCTGATGTTCCCACGGGAGCCATGCGGGACCCACGGGTGGGAACCTGGCAGCATCCTGGGGAGATTGGGGGGACTCAGCTGAGGGGGGGCTCATCCCTGGAGGGGCTGATTTCATGGAAAAAGTCAGTCTCTAGCCACTAGACGAGGAGGCTGCACATCCTCCTGCTTCATGCTCTTCCTTGTGGGGCTTGGGGTGCCTGCCTCAGACCCCCCAATACCCTGCAATGCCTCCACTACGAGCAAGTGCTGCGCTGGAGCTCCCGGCGCCCATCCCCGTGGTATCCTGGTCCCTCTCCCCACAGGCTCCCAGGACGATGGGAAGGTGATCCGCATCAACAGGGTGCAGCACCAGGCGGTGCGCGTGGGGCTGGGGGAGCCCGTGGCCTTGCCCTGCCTCTTCCTGCTCCAACCTTCCGCCTCGCTGGGGCCCAACGAGCCCCCCGACCCACCCCGCATCAAATGGAGCAAAGTGCGCTCAGCCACCGGGCAGAGGGAGGACGTCCCCATCCTGGTGGCCAAGGACAATGCAGTGAAGGTGGTGAAAGCCTACGAGGGCCGAGTGTCCCTCCCCGGCTACCCCCGTGACCGCTACAACGCCACGCTGCTGCTGCGTGCTGCCCGCGCCAGCGACGCGGGGCTGTACCGCTGCGAGGTGGTGGCTGGCATCGACGATGAGCAGGACCTGCTGCCCCTGGACGTGATGGGTGAGCTGGGAACTGTGCTGGGGACTGGCATTGCTGGGACAGTGGCGCGGGCATCGTGGGTGCCGTCGTGAGGTGGCATCGGTGCCTGTCTGGGTTGTGCACACCACACGAGCTGTGCACCCTGAGCAGCCTTGACAAGCTGCATGAACTGTGCACCCCGGGAGAGCCTTGCACCCACCATGTGCCCCCATGTACTTAGAATCACTAAATCATAGAATTGTTTTGGTTGGAAGAGACCTTTAAGCTCCTCGTGTCCAGCCGTTCCCCCAGCACTGCCAGGGCACCACTAACCCCTGGCCCTCAGCACCACATCTCCACGGCTTGGAAACCCCTCCAGGGATAGGGACTCCACCACTGCCCTGCCCAGCCTGGCACAGCCCTTCACAGCCCTGGCCAGCAAGAAATTGTTCCTCGGGTCCAACCTCAACCTCCCCTGGTGCAACGGGTTCTGCTGGCTACACTAGTGCTGACACAAGCCAGGATGCTGGTGGCCTTCGTGTCTACCTGGGCACATGCTGGCTCTTCTTCAGCCAACCCCCCAGGTCCTTTTCCACTGGGCAGTTTCCAGCTGCTTTTCCCCAAGACTGGAGAGTTCATGGGGTTGTTGTGACCCAAGTTCAGGACCTGGCCCTTGACCTCCCTCACGCACCCCGTACAAACCGTGCCCCCCATGTACCCGGTGCCAGCTCTGCACCCAGTGCCAGCTGTGCCATCCGCTGCCCATCCAGGCGTTGTCTTCCACTACCGCCCCGCGGGCTCACGCTACGCGCTGACCTTCGCTGCTGCTCGCCGCGCCTGCCAGGACAACTCTGCCGCCATCGCCTCGCCCCAGCACCTCCAGGCTGCCTTCGAGGATGGCTATGACAACTGCGACGCGGGCTGGCTGGCCGACCAGACCGTGCGGTAAGCGTGCGGCACGGGCTGCCGGCCGGGCACCGCTCACCACAGGCGTCTCTGGAGCTGAGCACACACCATGCTCCTCTCCGGCAGGTATCCCATCACGCTCTCCCGGCCCGGCTGCTACGGAGACCGCAACAGCCTCCCCGGCGTCCGCAGCTACGGCCGGAGGGAGCCCGGTGAAGAGTACGATGTCTACTGCTACGCCCGGGAGCTGCGAGGCAAGGGGTGCCACGGCGGCTGGGTGCCGGGGATGTCACGCCGGGGAGGTGGCTGGGCTGGGTGTGGATGTGGCTGGGATGGATGAGGATGTGGATAGGATGGATGTGGATGGACATCTCCATGTACATCTCTCCCACCATGGTCGGGCAGTGGCTGGGAGCGTGGGCATCTCTGTGCATGTCTCTCCCACCACGGTTTGGCTGCAGGGATGGGTGCCGGTGCTGTGCCAGCGCCTGGTGCCACTCTCTGTGCCGATGTGGAGTGACTGTAGTGCTAATCTCATGGAGGTTTCCAAAAATCACTGCTTGGCTCCGAGCTATTGGGATCATCGCAGCTTTCTGCACCCCCAACGGGCTCTGCTCTCTTGCAGGGACGGTGTTTTACACCACGGTGCCGGGGCGGTTCAGCTGGCAGGGAGCCCAGAGGCACTGCCAGAGCCGGGGGGCTTCGCTGGCCACCACCGGGCAGCTCTACCTGGCGTGGCGCGAGGGCCTGGACCAGTGTGACCCGGGCTGGCTGGCCGACGGCAGCGTCCGCTACCCCATCAGGCTCCCGCGCAGGAAATGTGGCGGCGAAGCCTCGGGTGTCAGGACCCTCTACCAGTTCCCCAACCGCACCGGCTTCCCCCCGGCCGCCTCCAAATTCGATGCCTACTGCTATAAAGGTAAGAGAAACCAGCCCCGGCCGCCATGCCGGCGCCGTGTCCCCCACGCTGTGCCCCCCGCCAGCCCTGGCCCTTCTTCCTTTGGGAACCGGTGGGCATGGCCGGGAAAATTGCTGCGGATGAATATTTAATTGGGGAATTAATGAGATAAATGAGGAGAGCTGCGCTGGGAGGGAGCCCAGCTCCACACATCACCCTGACACGGCACACAGTGGGATGCGGTGCCTGGTACTGAGCCCCGGGGAGGGATGCGGGTCCCCGCTCGTGCCCAGATGCCCGTCCTGCCCCCTGGTCCCACCACCGACATGGCTGATGCTGGTGGTCTCCCCACAGCACACGCGGCTGTGGGGCAGAGGGAGCCGGAGGAGCTGGTGTCACCCGCGCCCGACGTGCTGGGCAGCAACAACGTGCTAGTGGAGCATGGCGAGGAGCTGGGCACGTCGGGGGACACCCGCGACACCCTGCAACACCACTACGGCCTCCTGCCGCAGCCAGAGCCCGCGGGGCTGGGTGAGGATGAGGATGAGCAGTTGCGGCTGGCAGGCAGCAGCCCGACGGCACAACGCGGTGATCTCCCGGGGGCTGCGCCGGCACCAGCAGCTCGTGGTGTGGGGTTGGGTGGTGGTACATCCCTGCCTCCCACCACGGCCTCCTCGCCGGCATGGCCCCGTGAGGATGAGGTTCTCAACGTGGTGGACCAAGCACCGGGGAGCTCCTGGCAGGATCTGGCCAGCAGCAGCCCAGCACCACCAATGCAAGAAGACCCTGAGGAGCCTCTGGCTGCTCTCCTGCCGTGGTCCCAAAGCCCAGCTCAGGAGCATGTCACCAGCTCATCGTTGGCACCGCTTGGGCTGGGGACTGTGCCCGGCATGGCAGCAGAGATCCCCAGCACCCCACCAGGCAGCTTCCGCTCCCCAAGGCGGAGCAGCTATGCCGGGCTGAATGGGCGCTACTTCCAGCTGCAGCAGCAGAGCCAGGACCCCGCGGTGGTGGCCGGGGACCCACCGGTAGCCAGAGACCCCACAGTGGCTGGGGACCCCGTGGGGACAGTCACCCAAGCTCCCATCCTGGCCTTGGAGGTGAAGGGGGCTGCAGCCAACGCGGTGGAGACATGGAACATCCCGCGTGCCAGCGAGAGCCTCCGGCGGGAGGGCAACTACTCACCCTCCAACGCGGTGGAGGAGGAGATCGGTCCCGGTAAGTGATGCCTGGAAGTGGCTGGGGGGGGATCCTGGCGGGGGCTGCACCAGCTCAGGACCCCCATGGCTGTGCCGTTTCTTGCAGAGCTGATGGCACCGGCCACCACCCCAGTGTCCCCCTCGCCACAGGCACCTGCCTGGAGGGATTCACCACAGTGGAGCCCCCGCACAGCCCCCCGCAACGCCGGGGGGCCTGCATGGACACCCCCTCTGTCATCCCCATCCCTGCCTGCCTCTGTGCTTCCTCATGATGCTCTCGGCCACGGGGACATCACTGCGGTTGGGGCTCAGCCCCACTTCCCCAGCGCCCGTGGGGACTCCCCCCGGCCACCCACGGATGCCACCGAGGACTTCTCCGGGGACACCCTCTCCCAGGAGGAGAGCAGCTCTGTCCCACCACGGCCCCCTCTACCCCCAGCCCCTCTGAAGGCCGAGAGCCCTGAGATGTCCCCACAGCCCTATGGTGATGGTGGTGACAGCAGCAAGGCTGTTGGCTCGCTGGAGAGGCAGAGGAAAGCGTTGACCTTCTTGCTGCCAGCCGGACCCTCTGTGGGTCATCCCACCACCCCCAGCCCCACCGAGGTGGCTCCTCCCTGGCCCCAGGAGGGGCTGAGCCCCACAGCCCCCCATGGCCCAGCTGAACCAATGGCCCAGCCCAGCCATGAGCATCCAGCCGGGTCCGGGGATGCCGGGAGTGGCCAAGCCATGCCAAATGGCAAAGCAGCTGTCTCCCCCCCAGCGTGGGATGTCCCCTCGCCTTCACCTCCCACCACGGCCAGTGAGGTGACCCTGTGGGCCAGCACTGAGTGGCCGGCAGAGGCGATGGAGCCGGCGGCTGAGGAAGGGTCCACAAGCTTCACCCCTGTGGCTCCACAGCCCACTAGCCGCACTGCACCAGAGCTGGGGGGAGTGGAGCAGCCCCCCACCAGCCCCAGCCCCCCGGGTGTCCCCAGCCATGAGGGTGCACCAACAGTCCCCAGCAAGGATGACGCCCCTGGGGAGACAAAGAGAGAAGAGATGCCGATGGCCCCCAGCTTGGCCACCCACAGCCCCCGGCCGTCACCCACTGCCCCCCACCCCTGGGTGCTGGAGGTGCCCAGGTCCCCAAGGACAGGGCTGCTCTTTGAGACTTCCACTGTGGCGGAGCTGAGGGGTCCGGGGGGGTCCTCGCTGCTGGATGCCGACAGTGGGAGCGGCGAGGAGCCAGGGCTGGAAGAGCGGGAGCTGCTGGCCTGGACGAGCACCGGCAACGTCAGCCAGCATGGTGAGCACCTGGAGCTGGCGGGCACCAGGAGAAAAGGGCTGGGTGGTGGGAACACCTCGAGATTGACCCCCCCCCAGGCTGGCACAGTGGGGTGCTGACCTACATGGTTGGTTTTAAGGTGGAGGTTTGGGGTGGTCTCTGCTTTTCCACAAACCAATTTACTCACTGGGGAGTTTCCACCGACCGTGATGGGCTGGGAGCAGGTTTGTCAATGGAAGCTGGGAAAGCGTCTCCTTAAATATTTAATATTTGCAGTCCTTAATAATAATAATAATAACTGGAGAGGCGGCTGCTGGCGGGGAACACGAGGCCTGGCAAACAGGCAACAAATAGATCATAGAATCATAGCATCACTGAGGCTGGAAGAGACCTCCAGGATCATGAAGTCCAACCTTCATCCCAACATCTCCCTGACCCCTAGACCATGTCCCAAAGCAATTTAAAGATTTAAAGAGTAGATCCATGGCCAGGCAGAAAGGCACCATGGCTGATGCATGGCAGCACCGGGATAGGTCCCGGTGGGGAACCAGGTGGGTGCCACCATGTCCCCCCTGCCCCGGCTCAGGGCTCCTGCTCCCACCCCACAGCTCTGTCTGACCCCTGCCAGAACAACCCCTGCCTGCACGGCGGGACCTGCCACGCCAACGGCACCGTCTGCGGCTGCAGCTGCGCCCCGGGGTTCACCGGCGAGAACTGTGAGATTGGTGAGCAGCCAGCGCATCCCACCGTGCCGGGGCAGGATTCGGCCCTTTCTGCCTCCCTGGCTTGGAAGCGGGGATGGGAATGGGGCTGGGTTCTAAGTCCTGCTTGATCCCTCCATCCATGGGCACTGCAGGCACTGGTGCTGGTGGAGGGGACGTTGGGCTGGGTGGGTGGTGGGGGGGTCTCCGCTTGCCCGCAGCTCCCGGCATGTCCCTGCAGACATCGACGACTGTCTGTCCAGCCCCTGCCAGAATGGCGGCACCTGCATCGACGAGGTCAACTCCTTCGTCTGCCTCTGCCTGCCCAGCTATGGCGGCAGCCGCTGCGAGAAAGGTGGGGAGCAATTCCCCCATGGGGACACTGCCCAGCCCTTGACCCTTTGGGGCCGAGCATGGGGAGCTGGAAAGGGGACCCCTCCCCCACCCGGTGATGGGGAGCTGCTCCCTGCATCCCTCCCCAGGGTGCTGGGGGCCTGGCCCTGTCACTGTCCCTGTCTCCCGGCAGACACGGAGGGCTGCGACCACAACTGGCACAAGTTCCAGGGTCACTGCTACCGGTACTTTGCCCGCCGGCGCTCCTGGGAGGACGCGGAGCGGGATTGCCGCCGCCGTGCTGGCCACCTCACCAGCATCCACTCACGGGAGGAGCACGGCTTCATCAACGGTGCGGGCTGGGGGGGGATAACACCCTGTCCCACAGCTCTCCAAGCATCAGCACCCCGGGTGCTTTTCGCCTGCACCCTGCGAGCCGTGGGTGCCTCTCTACGTAGGCTTTGGGCACGAGAACACCTGGATCGGGCTCAATGACAGGATCGTGGAGCAGGACTTCCAGTGGACCGACAACACCGGCTTGGTGAGAGCCTTGGAGGTGCAAGGTGGGGGACTCAGGGTGCCGGGCAGGGAGGGTGCAGGGGCTCTCACCCCTTTCTCACGATCCCACCAGCAATACGAGAACTGGCGGGAGAACCAACCCGACAACTTCTTTGCGGGCGGCGAGGACTGTGTGGTGCTGGTGTCCCACGAGATCGGCAAGTGGAACGACGTGCCCTGCAACTACAACCTGCCCTACATCTGCAAGAAAGGCACAGGTACCACTGCCCCGGCATTCCCACTCTGATGTCCCCAGTGTCCTCACCCTGACATCCCCATCATCCCCACCACAGCATCCTCATCATCCTCACGTTGGCATCCCCATCATCCCCACCCTGCCATCCCCATCATGCCCACCACAGTGTCCCCATCATCCCTATCTTGGCATGCCCATCATTCCCACCCTGCCATCCCCATCATCTCCACCCTGGTGTTCCCATCATCCTCAGCCCGGTGTCCCCATTGTCTCCACCCCGGCATCCCCACCCTGGCATCCTCAGCATCCCCATCCTGCAGTCCCTGACATCTCTGTCCCCATCTGACATCCCACAGGCACCTCCTCATCCTCGGGAAACCTCTCCCAGCCCCTCACCCAGGAAAACTCGAGCAGTTCCCTAATCTCCGTGTTTTCCTTCTCGTCCCCACAGTCAATTCTTCCCTCTCCACTTTAATTTGTTTAATTTGCCACCATTAAAACTATTAAGTTCTCATCCCTTATCTTGAAAGTTATATTAACCTCCAGCTGCTCGTTGGGAGCCGGAGGAGTGCACCAGCCTCTCCCGCCTTAACGATGCGCTCGCCCCGATAAGGCCATTAATTAACGAAGTAAATCCTGGGGAAACACCTCGCTGCCAACCTGATGGAGGAACCCCTTCTAAAGCCATCCTCCAGCTGGTGGGGAGAACTGGTGGCAGCGGCAGAGCGTCCCCTTGTCCCCTCCCGGTGCCAGGGCGGGGGTGACAGGAATCTGTCCCCCCCACCTCCAGTGCTCTGCGGGCCCCCGCCAGAGGTGCCGAACGCCTTCGTGGTGGGGAAGAAGAAGGAGAAGTACAGCATCCACTCCAGTGTGCGCTACCAGTGCGAGGAGGGCTTCACCCAGCGCCACGTGCCCACCGTCAAGTGCCACAGCACCGGCAAGTGGGACCGGCCCAAAATCCTCTGCACAAAACGTTAGTGAGGACTTGGGGGGTGGTCCTGGAGGGTGGGTGTCAAGGCACTGGTTCCCTCCCGGGGCCATGGTCCCTGACCTCCCCCTGGTCCCCTCCCTTGCCCCCCGTTAGCCAGGCGGTCACACCGAGCACGGCGGCACCACCGGCACCGGCACAGCCACCCCCAGCACCAGCACCACCACCACAAACCCCGCAAGGAGCGGCGAAAACACCGCAAGCACCTCCGGCTGGACTGGATGGAGGAGGGCCACTACTTCTAAAGCCGGGCGACGAGGAAGCACAAGGGTCCCCGATGGGATGTGGTGACGTTTCCCACCCCCCTCCCACCCTTCCCCTCTTTTATAGC
>VZZY01000365.1:74576-101573 GCA_013400335.1 Eurystomus gularis
CCCCCGTACCCTCCTGCCCACCCGTGGGCACCTCTGGCACACCCAGGGGCACCCCTTTCCCCACCCTGAGCCAGGGCAGGAGACCCCCCCTCAGCCCCTGCACCTCAAAGGGCAGGAGGGGGCAAAGTCAGGCAGCTCCCCCCGGTTCTGGACAGGATGATGGGGGGGCGGTCAGCGCCGTGCTTGGGCCGCTGGCACATGGAGGACATCCCCAACCACAGCACGGACACGGGTTCAGAAGAACCTTCGCTCCTTTATTTTGTAAACAGTATTTTCCTGGCATCCCCCCGGTGAGTCCGGGAGCACCGGGGTGGGACGGGATCCCCATGACCCCTGGGGACCCGCTGGGAGGGGGGCCCGGCTCCCGCAGCCCCCCACCAGCGAGACCCTCAAGCTTTGGCTTCAGCGATGCCTGCAGAGCATCCCGGGGTCCCCCCGGGCACAGCCTGGAGCATCAAGGGGACACGATGGGGACCAGAGCATCCCTGAGGACACCTCTGCCAGGCAGGTCCCACCTGCAGCAGGGAGAGGGGGCCCGGGCGGCAGTCCCCCAGGCCGGGCAGGACACGTCACTGGTGCTTCTTGCCCAGGCTGGCAGGAGTGGTGGGCAGGAAGAAGGCCGGGCAGCGCAGGCAGCGCAGGGCCAGGAGCTGGGGGCCCAGTGCGTAGAGGATGTTGGTGAGGAGGAAGCTCCACCAGACATCTTCAGGGGTCTGGTAGGGGAAGGGCGTCCGGCTGTGCAGGGAGGAGCCCAGGTGGGAGAACTGAGCCTGGGGACAGAGTGCAAGGGGTGGCACGGGGGGGTCCTGGCAGCAAGGGGCCAGCCCGGTGCAGCCCACCCGGCACCAAAGGGTGTTTCCAGGAGCACACCAGCTTGTCCTATCTATAGACCCGTGGCTGCTCCAGCCTATTTCTGTCAAACTAATCCTCAGCTCCATCAAGATCCACCGAGGCCGAAGTAATTATCAGGCGGTGGTGGTGGGAACTGCTCCACATGCAGCCGCAGGCACGCATTCATCCCCCCCGGCCCCCCGCTTGCTTTCTCCCAGCTGGGACCAAAACCCAACCCAGGGGGTCCCACCGTTGTCCCCCCCCAGCCCTCACCTGCGCCACGGCACCGGCAAACACCAGGCTCCAGTCGGGCAGCCAGGAGCAGCCAGGCAGCACCAGCCCGTAGATGCAGAGGCAGAAGAAGGGGAGGACGTAGAACAAGTAGATCAGCATCTGGGGGGGGACACGGAGAGAGTCACCCCACCCCTGGTGGCACTGGGGGGCTCCAGACCCGCCTCGGCCCCACTCACCTGCACTTTGGGGTAGGCGACAGGGTCGCGCAGGTACGGCTCGTGCTGGTAGATGTACTCGAAGCACGAATCGGCGGGACAGTCCAAAACCACCTGAGGATGCAAAAAGCGGAGGGGAGGTGGGTGCAGGGCAGACGGACCCTCCCCGGGACCCCCACGGCCCCTCCAGGACCCCCATGCAGGGACCCAGCACTCACCATCCCCCTGAAGAAGGTGAAGGCAGCGGTGAGGAGCAGGACCAGGACCAGCCCCATGTCCTGGGGCCGCTGGTACAGACTCTTGCTTTGCTCCTCTGCAACCTGGGAGAGGAAAAACTCCAAATTTTCAGCTCCGCACCCCGTGGTCCAGCCCCGGGAGGGGGATAAGGCCGATGGCTCCCAGTGCAGCTCCCCCGGAGCCCCCGCTCCGGCTCCCAGCTCACCTTCTCAGGGCTGAGGCCCGGCAGGACCTTGGGCTGCTTGAAGAGCTTCACCCCAGCCCAGACAGGGGTGAGGACATAGGGCAGGTTGAGCAGGAAGGTGAGGCTGAGGTCGGAGCTGTATTTCCCTGGGGAAGGAGAGTGCAGGGTGGGCTTGGGGGAGAGCTCAGCGCCCGGTATCCATACCTTCCTCCTCTGCCCACAGGGCAAGAGCCTGGGGGATGGAGGCAGCCTGGAGGGATCAGCAAGGGCTGGATGTGGAGTTGAGCCTGCTCCGCACCCCCGTACCGATCAGGTTGCCAAGCAGGAAGACGAGGATGCTCATCATCAGAGAGCCCAGCCAGAAGAGACCCAGGTTTCTGTAGCTCTTCCTGCAGGGACATCGGGATCAGACACCTCCACCAAGCTCGGAGCTCCCCTCCTCACAGACTCTGGGGAGCTCCCCCTCCCGTGACCCCCTCCAAGCTCCCCGTCCCGCTGCCGTCCCCAGTCACCTCTGGCCGATGGCCGCGATCATGGCGAGGTAGAGCCCGTAGTGGATGATGCCATCCCAGTAACAGATCATGATGCCGTGCGCCGTGCGCAGGTAGGGCTCGCCCTGCCCGTTGGGAAGAGAGCAGATCATATGGGGTGGGGGTAAACGCCTTCCCACACCCCCTCCCCAGCGGGGAGCAGCTCCGCACACGGTCCTGCTGCAGCCTGGGGAGCAGGAGCAGCATCTGGTGCTTGCCCTGGGTGCAAGGAGCTGCTCACGTGCGAGAGCCCAGGGCAGGGAGAGGTAGTACCTCTTGGACGTAGACCTCCATGAAGCCCGAGATGTAACCATCCTCCTCCAGCGCGATGATCAAGTCAATGACAGCGGTGAAGGAGAACACGATGAACACTGCGGGGGAACGAGCCAGCTTGGAGCGGGTCCCGTGGCTCTCCCCAAACCCCAAACCTCCCTGCTCCAGCACAGGATCCATCCCCGCAGCCCTGGGCGGGGACTCACCGCAGAAAAGGGGGTCCTGAAAGTGGCTCACTCCGCTAACGAAGAAGATGATGGAGAAGAGGCCGATGAGCACCAGCACGACCGTCAGCATCAGCGCCAGCGGGCTGCTGCAGAACAGCGGGATGGGCTCAAGCACCCAGGCACAGCTGGGGGGTGAAGCCCCGTTTCCCCCAGTCCGGGTGAAACACTCTTTGCCCTCATCAATTTTGAGAGGTCTCCACTGAAGGGGAGGATCAGACCCTGCTCCCCAGCAAGGTGGGGTCCAACGGGTGCTGCCCATCCTTGGGGTGGGGGGAAATGGCTCCTCCAGGGTCTGAAATAACCCTGGGGAGGTGAAGCCCGGAGGAAGGCTGGGTCTGACCCCCAGGCATGGATGGGGAAGGGGCTACCTCGCCGAGGCTTGTGTACCAGGGCAGGCAACCCAGCATGGTCCTTCCTCTCCTGGACACGATCCTGAGCCCCCTACTCTGGGTGAGCTGCTGGAGCAGGGGGCTGGACGAGATGATCTCCAGAGGTCCCTTCCAACCCCACCATGCTGGGAGATCTTTACGTAAAGCTCGCCAGGTGGCTCAGGAAGCCCCAGGTCTGCGATTAAGAGGTTTGGCTAAAAGCGCTTCCCGCTGGTAAAGCAAAAGGAGAAATTAGCTATAAAAAGACATGTATAATGAAGGGGAAAGGAGGGCGAAGGGGCCTGGCAGGAGTGGAAGAGAGAAAATGCAGTAAAGCGATGAAAGAACACGAGAGGAAACCCCACGGCTGGCAGGTCCTGGGCCGCGAGACTGGAAATAAGGGAGAAGTAACCAGCCAGAGCGTGGCTTTCCACGGAAGAGCAACAAAGCGCGTCAGGAAGCGCTGGGGCCGGCGGCTGGTCCCAAATCTCCCAGTGCCACGGTGCCAGCCAGCCGGGACGTGCCGGGCTGGGCTGGGGCACCACAGGGATGTCACTCAGCAGTGAAAGCGAAAGCGGGGCTGATACCTGGCAGCGTGACGGTGATGATGAGGAGGAGGGTGCGGACGGGTGGCATCGGCCACGCTGGGACACGCCAGCGGGTGAGTTGCCAGGGGGTTGCTCTGGGAGGGGGAGCAGGGTTTGGAGGGGTCCCCAGCACCCCAGGAAGCATGGCCATGGATAGAGCCGGTGTCAGGGGTCCCTCTGGCATGGGGGGCTGTGGTGGGGCTGGGAGAGGATGCTCAGAAGTCAGAGATGTGCTGAGCACCCTAATTCCCACGGGGCTTGGGCTGTCGGTGAGTCCTGCTACGCTCCGCGTTGTGCAATGAGCCTGAGCAACCTGCCGAGAGCGTCTGTTCACTGATAATGGGATTTAAAAGACACAAAGGCAGCCATGAACCATGTCAGGGAAGTCCCAGCCCGCAGCTGCCTTTCCATGGGCTCAGCCAGAGCAGGAGCACCCGGGCTGAGCCCCCTATGCTGGGCTGGACCCCAGTCCCAGGGCAGACCTAGCACCCGGACCTGGACCCTGCTTCCCCCTCTCCAGGTCTGGATGGGACCCAGTGGCTCAGTCCAGGTGCGATGGCTCCTTGGACAGGGCCTTGTCCTGGTGTCCTGGTCCAGACTGGATGCTCCCCCCTCATCCCAGACTAGACCCAGCATCCAGGACCAGTGGGAGGACAGGACCCAGCGCCCTGCCCCGAGCTGGAGCTCAGCATCCCATCGCCAGCTCTTCGCCCCGTGCCCACACTCACTCTGCCAAGGCGGTCGCGCCGTTGATGCCGAAGGCCACGGGGATGGCGAGCAGGGAGGGGGCGAGCACCCCCGGCACGGCCGGGACCTGCATCCCCGGCCCTGCTGCCGGAGCCGCTGGAGCCCACGGACTTTGGCCCCACTGACGGTGAAGAGGCAGCGCCCTTAAAGCGCCAGAGGCAGTGGGAGGAAGGCCGGGGGGTCCCGGGGGGGAAGCCGGCAGTGGCCAAACACGCGTGTGTCCATCTGTGGTGAACCGACCACATGGTCGGGCACAGGGGCTGTGCTGGTCTCTGCACTCAAGGGCTGCCCTGAGAAGCGGCGCTAAGGGCTGTGGGGGAAGGATAAATCCACTCCAGAAGAGGCTTTGAAAGCTCAGGGACTGGGTGTTGGGTTTTCTTTTTTTTTTTTTTTTTCTTTCCCCAATTCATTCTGGAACCCTTAAGTACTTACAAGAGCCAAGAGGACGCACCTCTTCAGATCTGGAAGAGGGAGAGAGAAGGAGCAAAGCACATGAAAGCCAACACTTCATCCCTGCCTTTAATAATGAAGTGAGCAGAGAGCAGGAGATTCAAGCTCTGTGCGTCCAGCTGAGAGCCCAGCGCTCCCCCGACCTCCTCCTCTCACACACTCTGCTCAGAACATGAGCGTTTCTCTCTCCACCAGCCGGGGAGAGACCTGGCTCGGAGCTGGGCACACGCTTGGAAACATCCACGGCCCTTCGTGGAGCCCATGGCGGCCGCTCCACCTTTCCCCCTCCTCACAAAGCCTGCGCCAACGCGCCGCTGCAGCGTGTCACTCTTTTGCCCTCTTGCTTCAGAGGCCGGGGACTGAATCATCTGCCCCGGACTTTGCCCTGGGTTCGTTCGTGGCTCCTCGGTGCGGGAGGGACGCAAGCGCACCCTGCGCCTCGTCAGCACCGAGGTGGCTTGTGGCTGATGAGGAAAGGCTCGTTAGCCGCTGCTCGCCCAGCCTCTGGCGAAGGGAGAGCACCCCGAGAGTAAAGGGGGTTCAAGCTCCAGGGTTCAGGAATGAGATGGGGCTTTGGGGCTGAGGAACCACCCACCAGCCCCGTCCATACAGGGCACGTACGAGAAGCAGCGTGAAACCTTGTGAAAGAAAAACAGGAGGGTGAAACCACGTAATCTGGGGTGAACTTGATGCAATAACCTTCATATCTCCCCAAGGACCTGGGGGTGTTGAGCCTGGAGAAAAGGAGGCTCAGGGGAGACCTTCTGGCTCTGCACAGCTCCCTGACAGGAGGTTGGAGCCAGGTGGGGTCGGGCTCTTCTCCCAAGGAACAAGTGACAGGACAAGAGGAAACAGCCTCAAGTTGCACCAGGGGAGGTTGAGGTTGGACATGAGGAACAATTTCGTGCTGGCAAGGGCTGTGAAGGGCTGTGAAGGGCTGTGCCAGGCTGGGCAGGGCAGTGGTGGAGTCCCCATCCCTGGAGGGGTTTCCAAGCCATGGAGATGTGGTGCTGAGGGCCAGGGGTTAGTGGTGCCCTGGCAGTGCTGGGGGAACGCTTGGACTCCATGAGCTTAAAGGTCTCTTCCAACAAAAACGATTCTGTGATTCTATGAATTTACTCTCTGATCTAAAGGAGTCCAATTTTGGTGACCTTCCTGGCATGCTGCAGCAGCTGCCCGTTTGATTTGGTTTCTGAGGGCTACATCCCAGCTCTGCAGCTCACGAAGGCACGAAGCCGATCTGCTCCAAGTGTCTCGCTGGGTTTCAGCAGAACTGACCCTGTCCCTGCTCCCAGCAGCAGCGTGCAGGGAACCGTGCGTGACTTACAGCAACGTGAGGAAGAGCAGAGCAAAGCACCTCTTGATGAACTCAGCATCACCAGAAGGGGCTCAGGATGACCAAGGCCACTGTGCTGACGCTGAAATAAAGGAATAAACCAACTTTTCCCAACAGGACAGCAACAAAGCACACAGGGAGTCCTGCAGCATCAGATCGGTGACAAAGTGTGTCCACTCACCCTGCGACCGGGTTATTGTCGGTGCCGGAAGGACATCGCGTATGGTTGGAATAAAACCAGACTCCAAAGAAACGGCTCCGCTCTCCAGCAGCCTCCCCATAAGCTCCTACTTCTACAGAGAAGACCCAACGTTGGGACGGGCAGCCCAGCTTCAGCCCCGTGGTGCTCCAGACTCCGGTAATTCAGGAAAACCATCCCAGCAGCTCCGGCTTGTGTCAGCCAGGAACCAAGACCCAGCAGCAACAGGGAGAACCCCAAGGGATGAGTGTCCCCACGGACCAGGAATGTTGTCACAGTGACCTTCATCACTCGAGCAGAAGACCTGTCAGATCTCTTTATTATTTCCTAATCTTCCACAATTACTGCCCATGCTGATTGGGCACCCCAAGGACCTGAGGGTGGTGGCTGAAAGCCAGCTGAAGATGAGCCAGTGTGTGCCCAGGTGGCCAAGAAGGCCACCAGCATCCTGGCTTGTGTCACCACTGGTGTGGCCAGCAGGTCCAGGGCAAAGATCGTCCCCCTGGACTCAGCACTGGGGAGACCCAACCTCAAATCCTGGGGCCAGTTTTGGGCCCCTCACTCCCAGAAGGACATTGAAGGGCTGGAGCATGGCCAGAGAAGGGCAACGGAGCTGGGGAAGGGCCTAGAGCAGGAGTGTGGTGAGGAGCAGCTGAGGGACCTGGGGGTGTTGAGCCTGGAGAAAAGGAGGCTCAGAGACCTTCTTGCTCAGCCTGGCAGTGCTGGGTTAATGGTTGGTCTCAATGAGCTTAAAGGTCTCTTCCAACCAAAACAATTCCATGATTCTACACGGCCCATCCCTGTGCACAAGCCCCACCACGGGCTGGCAGGACCCCTGCAGCAGCTCCCTCAACCCTGGGTGTTCTCAAGGTGCTCAGGCCTTTTGATTTTGCTCACAATGAACCCCTCCTGAATTTACCGTTTCAAATGTTCTTATTGAAAGCCCAGTCCTTGACTCTACGTTGTTAAGAAAAATTAACAAAAGAGAATTATGCACCAAGGGGAAACAAAACACAAAAGAAACCAAACCAACCAACCTCACTGTGTTTTCTCTAAGATGGGTGGAAGGAAGACCTTGAGCAGTCTCTGAGCCCAAGAAAGCCCACAGCAAGACCACGTGCCAAAAATCCAGTGACTGAAACTAAGGAACAAATGAGTTTTATTTTATTTACAGACTGAATGAAGAAAATTCATATTTGTCAAGGGGTTTCTGGTAACAACAAAATCCCTACAGCCTTCGCCAGGCTGTGCTCGAAGGGTTGGTTCTTCATCACCCCACCCACAGGGAGCGCGAGCAAGTCTCTGGTTTTGCTGGGAAGCTGGGAGTGAACTTAGTGTTCAAGAAACCAAAGGGCTGTTGCCCCGAAGCTGAAGGACCCTGCCCTGCGCCCTCACCCCTTGCAGTCACGCCCCACACCCCGGACCCACACCTCATCTCCCCAGGGCAGAGGCAGAACAACAAGGCCCCGGTTCTGCAGCGTCAGCTGAAGGTCAGACTGTACTTCAGGCTTCACAACATCACCCAAACCCAGTTCTCCAGGGGACAGGAGCCTGACTGAACAACAGCCCCGAAAGCTGGGGTGGAGACAGTCTCTTGTCATATTTGCCATTAATAAAAAAAACAAAAACAACCTCCCAGAGCAGCACGAGCTGTGTTATCTGGACAAAGATCTGCTGGCAGGCAAAAAAACGCACCATGGCACTGAGCTGAACATCAACGGAGTCCCTGAACGGCTCCTCCAGGGATCTTTGGCGCTACCCTTCCAGGGTCAGCAGGGCACCGTGTCAACACCTCCCTTCTCCTCCCCAAAAACCACCTGGGCCTGCTTAGGACACGGCTGTCAGGACACCTGCGGGTGCCGAGGGGGCTGCAGGCACCTCCCCGGGGTGAAAGACAGGACTGTGACTTCAAGAAGTTTTACAATATTAGCAAAGAGAACGGTAATACAGCTTCCTAACGATTCACAGGAAAATTACAATTGTTTTGAAAAACGCATTGTCCCCAAAACACCCTCAGTAGTAAGGTCGTCGTGGATTGTTCTGTGGGGAACAACAAGAGAAAATTAATCAGAATTGCTGTCTTCACACAACGATGAGCATCTGAGCTTCATTATCGGAAAAGGCCACTGAAACGTGACATTTCTGACAGTGAAACCTGAGTTTGCCCATCAAAAATTACCGATGTAGCTTTCCAGGTGTGATGCAAGAGGCAAATGTGAACTTCCAAGCGTTTTGCAACCAGGAAAACAATTATTTAAAATAAACCATGGATTCACGGACAACCCACCCGCTTCCTTTTGGCATGCATCAGATAAAACTAAAACCAGGGGCTTTTGTATTAAAAAAACCACCTTGGCAAGGAAAACTGCACATCCCTGGGTGTTTTGGTAGTGATAATGGGATTCAGCAGGAGAAGAGGATCAAAGAGAAGCTTTCGCAGCATTCACTCCCCTTGGCTAAGCGCTGCAAACACTCCCACCCTTACACGACACGCACAGAAGCCTCAACGGGTTTGTCATTGTCTGCTCTGGTTTCGGGAGCACCTTACCAACGGGTTTGGTCGGAAGCGGTAGGCGAGCATCATCCGCTTACGGAACGCCTCGTACTCATCATCCTCCTTGGTTAGCTCAGCGGGACGATCGATGCCAAAACCAGCTCCATCCACGGCTGTAGTTCCCCTGTTTGGGAAGAGGGAGCAGTCACAAAGGGAGGTAGATGTGACTCCAAGAAGGACATTGAGGGGCTGGAGCGTGGCCAGAGAAAGGCAACGAAGCTGGGGAAGGGTCTAGAGCACGAGTGTGGTGAGGAGCAGCTGAGGGACCTGGGGGTGTTGAGCCTGGAGAAAAGGAGGCTCAGGGGAGACCTTCTGGCTCTGCACAACTCCCTGAAAGGAGGCTGGAGCCAGGTGGGGTCAGGCTCTTCTCCCAAGGAACAAGTGACAGGACAAGAAGAAACAGCCTCAAGTTGCACCAAGGGAGGTTGAGGTTGGACACGAGGAACAATTTCGTGCTGGCAAGGGCTGTGAAGGGCTGTGAAGGGCTGTGCCAGGCTGGGCAGGGCAGTGGTGGAGTCCCCATCCCTGGAGGGGTTTCCAAGCCGTGGAGATGTGGTGCTGAGGGCCAAGGGTTAGTGGTGCCCTGGCAGTGCTGGGGGAACGCTTGGACTCCATGATCTTAAAGATCTCTTCCAACCAAAACAATTCTCCGATGCCATGCCAGACCCCTTTCCTCCTCACAGAAATACCCGCTGCCTCTTGTCAGCGGAGCTTGGGGAGCGAGCGTCGGGGAGCACTGGGCATCATCACGCAGAGCGTGCTGCATCAGGACAGACAGCTCATACCGAGCAGCTTATTGCATTTGCCATGTTTCTCCACCGCCCTTCCAAACCAATGATGCTTGCTATTGTTGGATGGAAGCAGCAGTGTCAACGTACATTTGCTTAACCTTTTACAGCCGGAACAGAAACGCCGCCTGTGCCTCGGGTGCTCCCCGCTGAACGGTGCTGACTGGCAGCCTGACCTTTGGCAACCAGACGCGGGGATTTGTACCTCGCTGGCTGGAGTCCACACAACTGTTAGACAAAGCGCCCGCCTCCCATTCCTCCACTCCAGAGCAGTCCAAGAGCGGATGCAACTCCCTTCCAGCTGCAGCAGCACCTTCTGAGGATGTCAGATGGTGGAGCCCAAGGAAATCGCAACCCCTGTGTGACCCCGTGATGGACAAACCCCCCGGGCTTTGCCAGCCCTGCTGTTTTAATCCCAGTGTGTTTTGATCACAGGACTTCTCCGAACCAAGAAACACGTGGCCAGAGAGATCTTCCTCCAAAAGAGGAGCAGAACCGCTTTGGAGGGCTACTTTCCATCGTGCAGTAAACAAGCGACTGCTATTTCTAAAAGGCTCTAACGCTAAAACACACAACTCAGTATTTCCCATCCCCAATATCTGAAGTTCAGCACGTGTTACCAACAGACGATCCACTACAAAGAGGCTCGGCTATTTTTGGGTAGAACTCTTATAAAGTTTTATAATACACAGAGTGTGATCAAATCAGAAAACTTCTCTGCAGAAGAGTGACGTCAGGACAGCGGCCTCGTCACACACGAAGCTCTCTGATCCGGACTGGAATGTCTTTCCAACATAAGTCTAGCAGCAGCAAATTTTGGTAATCGCCTTCCTCCACGCTACCCTGGGGACAAGCAAGCACCAGCGGCGCTGCAGAGGCACAAGGCGTGTTCTTTACTACTTAAATAATTCATGACTTTGAAGACATGGCTTAATCCTCACATGCCCTGAGAGAGGCGAGGTACAGACAAGAATAATCTTCATTTTTCCATGGGGAAGCTGGGGAGAAGGCACCTTTCCGAACACAGCCCGCAAATTGGGATCAGAAACAAAACACTCTTTGCTCAGATCACTCCTCCTGCCTGAGATAAAGTAACAAACCCCAGCCCTGGGGGGAGAGCACCCCAAAGAAAGCAGGAACTATGTTTTTCTCCTTTGCTGCCATGATTCCACATTGTGTTCAAGTGATGAATTGCAGCCACCCTCGCTGCAGTGGGTTAGGTAGGGCAGGAGCATCAATTACCGGCCCAAGAGGAAAGGACTAAATCGATAGGAGAAGAACTCTGCTTACTTGCTGACTGGGTTTTTAATCCCCTGTCCGTCCGAGCCAAGTCCCTCGCCTTCCTTCCAGCCCATCTTCATTAGCATTTGATAACCTATGTTTTCCACAGTCAGTTTGAACTCTTTGTATTCGGAATAATCTGGCTCCCGTCCTTCCTGCAGAGACACAAAAGGCAGCGTTGGTTATTTTTGACATGCACTTATCTTTGTGGGTCAGAGGAGGGGCAAAACCAGCTTCAGCTGCTCAAAGTGATGATGGTTCTGGCAAACGATAACCAGCAAGGTTTGGGGGGATTCCAGTTCTGCACCAGCACAGAAAAAAAAACAGGTAAATGATAAAACACTGCACAGCCTCACAACATAATCTGCAAGAAGCAGGGAATGCTGCTGTGAGATTAAGCTGAGAAATACTCAGCTCCTGAATTTAAAGTTGCTCACTGAATCAAGCTTCAGATACAGCTCTTATTTAAGCCAGGATCTCCAGGGAACGTCAGACCCCATGCTGGTTACACAAAAACATTATGAGGGATGCGTCAGCATCAAGTTCTACGGTTTAGGAAGAATTGGCAGGTACTGAAGTGCCTTGCATAAGCTTTTTGTAGGATTTCTATTTTCACTTCACTGCAATCATCTGGATAAAAATTGAAATTTTCCCTGCTTGGCATCAGCAACCACTTAAGTGAAACAGGAAGAGCAAATGGTGGGTGGTCTGAGAGGCTTGTCTATAATTTCAGCTAAGCCCTAAACACTGTCCCAATAGTCTGTGTTGTAATTTGCTATGGCCATTTCTCTGCAAAGAGAAAAAAACCGAAGCCCTTGTTTCCTCCAGAAGTAACAGAGCTCCCCGTGTAAGGGCAGAAGAATCTCAGGGCTGCAGGATAGCTAACGGTGGTGAAAAAGGGCCAAGCACGCTCGAGATCTTTCCCTCGCTGCTGCGGGATACGTCTGAAGCGTTGCCACCGCCCTGGGATGCCTCTGCTCTTTCACCTTCAATGCCTTGAATGTCTCCATGAATTTCTCCAGCTCGTCAGGTGGAAGAAAGTCTCCGATGAAATGTTTCCCTCTGCCCATCTGGGTCAGCTGCTCAGCCCACTCTGCTCAAGACACAGATGAGAGAAAACAGCAATAACACAGCGTTCTTTGACTCAGACTTCCAGTGGGTTTGTGAAGCGTGAAGCCTCACAGCACCAGGCAGTTATTATCGCCACTCAACAGGCAGGAAAGCCACGGCACAGAGCAGTGACAAGCGGCCCTGCAACTCCCATGCCAACCACGTCATCTCGGACACCTCCCTCTGGAGGCCTCAGAGCAAGACGTTTGTGTGGCAGCTCCCTACACACCTCGCGTCTTGTCCATCTCCATGCGTCGAAGCTGGTGCTCCCACGTTCCCAGCTCGCTGTCCACCTCTTCATCGCTGTCATAGCCGTGTTGGTGCTGCTGAATCGCCTTTTCCCACATCATCTGCATCTCCTGCATGGCTCGCTTGTGCTTCATGATCATATCGTACATCTGCTGCATCTAGGGGGAGGAGGCACGATGGCACACGCGGTGAGACAACCGGGGCCTGCCATGGAGGGGCCCGGAGCTCTGCAGCAGAGCCCGTGCCCACCCCGGCTGCCATTCCAGATACGGGTGATGACAACTACAAATCCCAACAGGCAGAGCTGGGGCTTGATCTGAGCCACTCGCTCCTCACATCAAACAGGAGCACGACGGGCTGGTTCCTCCAACACGGGCACCTTGATATTAACAGCGAGGACCGCTGCCATCTGATCATCCCCGCGCAGCTCCAGCATCACCCTCATCTTCTGCCAAAAGCCAGTTCTGCTCTCACTCACCCCCACCAAGAGCTCGGGAGCATCCGCTCACCCCCTCCCCGCTGCTGGAGCAATGCTTAACCAGCTGCAGATGTGACACCACAGACCTTATAGATTTTGGGGGTTAGTTTGGTAGGACAGCAATTGGCTGGCTTAATTCATATTCCCCGAAGTCCTCTACTATTTCTGCTGACTGCAGCATCACATGATTCTCAGGCATTCAGCACAAATCCTGGAGATTTATTTGTGGGCCACTGGGAAAGTTTCTGTGCTATCCCCACCTCCGCTTCCCCCTCTAACCCAGCCACACTGCAACACTGATTTGGAAATAATTTCAGGGCATTACCTCCTGCTGCTCCTTCAGCTGTTTCTTCTGGGCATCGGAGAGCTCCGTCACTCCCACCAATCCAACCGGTTTCCCTTTTTCATAACCAAGACCCTTGAGGTCCTGAACTGTAATAAGCACATGTTAAAAGACTTTCATAAATCTCAGACAGCCATTGAGACCAGACCATCTCAAGATCCCCACGCCAAGTTTTACGCTCATTTCATGGTTCCAGCAGGAAGAACAACCACCTGGTAGGACTGAGGAACCACAGGGGTGGGAAAGCCACGGGTCGCATCTCCTTTGCCACCCAGCTTAGATTATTCCCCTACCCTGGTCCAAGGCTCTGCCTGGATCGCGTTACCAGACTCACAAACTGTGTCCCTCACCCTTGGAGTTCAGGCTGCACGGCAGGCTGCTACACCACGCTTTAAAAATCATTCCTCCTTGAGATTAATTCTCCTCCTCAGGCTTCCTCATGAAGCCCAGGCACGGCAAAAAGCGATACTTAATTATTCGGAATTGAGTCACGAGCAGCTCGGAGCCTGTCAGCGTCTTGGCCAATCTGGGCACGTAAGAGTCTGCTGATTACTATGTAAACAGCAACTTCATTCAAAATGAAAAGCAAATGACCACATTAGAATAAAGACATGAGCATTATGCTGCTTTTGGAAGTTGCTGTTCCCCAAGGAGATTTTAGTTTCTAATCTACAGGCTCAAGAGCAGCGTTGCCAGCGACAGTGTCCCTGCTTTCAAAGAGGGGGCATTTTAAGTCTCTGCTTGACAATCTCACTGATGTAGCCTCCTTCTCCTGCAGCATCCCCTCTTGGAAGCTCCTCCTTTGGAAGGATTTTTGCTGTTTTATCAGATGAGGCCTGCAATTAGATATTAACATTACCTGGGCAGGGCACATAGTGATTTAAAAATGACCGTATGGCACTCTGAGTTCAAAGGGCAAGTGAAAGGAATGAAAGAGGGAGGGGGGGGGCGGAAAAAAAGGAAGCCCAGTTGTAATTGCAGCACCATGAAAGAAATAGAAACACTGCTGGGGCTGCAAAAAGGAGATTTACAACAGAGGCTGCCTTGCAAACTTGGTTCAGATCTATCTCGCAGGGCTGGCAGTTCCCCTCTTAATGCACCTCAGAGCTAAAATCCCAACAGTTAAATATTGAAGGGATTAAAAGCCGACACACAAGCGCACTTGAAAGCGCACTGCATTTTTCACCACGAGGAAAAGGATCTCTTCCTAATGACTGCAACCCCCTGCATCTGAATGTGAGTCCTGGCTACAGTTAAATGATGCTTCATTAATTATTCATCATCTATTAATTATGAAGCCCGGTAATAACAGGATCATTGTTCATGACACCAAATGTCTACACAGCATGCTAATTAGGCCCCAGGGGTCGGCTTCTCCCTTCCTCTTATCCGAACTCGGGGCAATTGATCTAAGCCCTCCTCTCCCGTGTGCTTTTGGCCGAGCACTCCACAATTCCTTTGCTCCGGCCTCCCAAGGAGAAGGGGAACCAGCACATCCACCCTCCCTCGCACAGCTACAGCCTCTGCACATTCGCACCAGCGCCTGGAGTCAGCTCTGCAGGAAGAGTTACGTAAAAAACACTGCAAGAGGTTTTCCAGGAGGGGGGAAGGAAGGAGTCGAGTCACGCTGGGCTCGGTGCTAAGATCCGCGCTTTCAGCTCTCGAGAATTAAGAGCAAATAGAAAAATAAACCTATCTGTTATCGATAAACAGCCCAGTTTCTGTCTCGGGGGGCAGTGAGATTTAAAAACGCTTTGAATGAACGCACGACGCCTGTTCCACCTAAAGAAGAATCCAGCCCCAAAGGTTACGTGAGACCAGGGCGCTTCAGCATCAGCCCCATCAAAGACTCACCTCCTGGCTCAGGGCATGGGAAAGCTTTCTCTGAATGCACTGAGGAAGACTCTCTGCCCTTCGCAGAGGTCAGCAGCTCTTTGGCTTAGTTCTGAATTGCAGAAACACTCAGGCTAAGAGCCAGGCACAGCTCCAGAGGCCCCGCGAGCTGGTGGCTTGCCAGCATATATAACCACCTTAAAGGAGAAAGGTGAGGCTGTAGCATCTTCTTTTTTGTTCCCAGAAAGCATACGCCAGCGCTCTCCTTCTTGTGCTAAAACCACATCTGGTTTGTCCAACTGCTCTGGTGCCTTACAGACATTAATGCTGAGAGATGCTCAAAGTCACTGCAGAAATTTAGCTCCAGGAGATAATTCTGTAGGCTTGGCCCAATCTGTAGGCTTGGCCCAAAGTGTCACAACATGTGCAGAGCTGACAGAAAAAGCAAAGCTCCACCCCAAGTCCACATCTGAAGCCAGAAAAGTCTGTTCATAAGTAAGATGTCAGTGAATCTGAATAAAAATAGCTAAGATTTATACGTTTCGTATGCTGGTCTGGCACCAGGCAAACACTACGCAGGAGATAAGGAGCTGCTTCTCACTCTCAGGTTCAGCAGGCCTGGGAAAAATACATTTTTTTTTTCCTTGAATGACATCAGCTTTGCCTAGAGGGTTAATGGTGCAGTCTATCTGCAGCATTGGCAGAAGACTACCTGAAGGTTTATCCCTTCCCCACACTCCTGAAGAGGAGCTCGCTACAAGAGACACGAGCATCCTTTAAGGACAGCAGGAGAAATCCCAGTACAGAAGTGCCTGATTTCTTTGCTTCATCCTCTGAAGATCTTACTCAATTAAAACTAATCAGACCCAGACCAATCCACTATGAGGTTTCAGAAGATTCTAATGACAGCCTGTCATTTCCCACTAGTCCAGAATTCACTAACCACAGATCTCCGTTCGGCTTTTCAAAGGTGTCGGTCCCCACAGTACACACACAGTGAAGTGTTTCGCTATCAATACGTTAAAGAGCAGCCTTGTTCCTGTCCAAACAGGCTCAACTTTCTCCTCTCCGTGATACTGATTTATTACCAAGAGGAGACAGGAAAAGAATCACAACAGTCCTCCACTAATTCCACAAGAATTGCTCAGGATAAAGGACTAAGACACCGATCTTTAGGTACCAAAGCGCACTGTGCACCTCTAACCTTCCACGGGAGCAGGGCTGGAATCTGGAATTCTCCTCACCTGTCAGGTTGAAGATCTTTCATTCTCAGAAGGGATTAGTCCATCTGAACCGATAAAATAAAAGAATCCTTCCCCCCTCCCCCTGCTGAGCATTAACAGCGCATTAACGCTTGATTTGTTATGCCCGGCAAATTGTTTGCCATCCTTTTCTTCCACTTGACACAAAGCCCTGCAGAAAGTGAGCAGGAACACGCCGAGCGCGGCCCTGTCTAATTAAGGGGCAGCCAAGAGAGCCAGGGGAGGTTTCAGCAGGGAGAGTGCTGGAATGAGCACATGGAGACCCCCACGGCCCCCCCTCCCCTGCCATGGGAGGGAGTAAGAAGGGATCTGGTGCTTGTTTTGAAAGCACCTGCCCAGCTTCATCATTGAAGCTTCATTACTGTCTGCAAGAAAAAGAATATTCCTCCAGAGGTACAGAAGCTGGAAGGAGTTTTGCTGCTGATTTCTGCAGCAATTCAAGGTCAAATGAACGAGCCATCCAGGGCGGTCTCTCATCCTGGACACACGAATGTGCAGCCAAGGCTTCGGTCTGGGGCTGTGAGCAGAAGAGAAATTACAACACTGAACTTCTCCTCATCTACACCTGAAGTGCTGGGTTTAGGAGACAAGTCCTTCCTTCCTTCCTGACCTCCACAGAACCAGACACCACAGTGGATCCTGCCAACCCTACACCTAAAGATCGAAGCTATTAACGAGGCGAGCAATTATCTCCTCTAAAACTCAGCCAAAGCAGAAGACCTATGGACTTGCTGGAGTAACGGGTTGCTCAGGATGTTCCTGCACTAAGAACCAACTGTGGTCTCACCCAGCAGCTCGGAAAATTGTACCTTGTTTTCTAGTACTCGTCCCGCTTCATCTGCTGTGCCACTGCTTTTTGAAAAAGGTCCTTGTTGAGACAGGTACTTATTACTTCTCCTGTGACTCCAGCCTCATATTATTAATTCTCTCCGTTTGCCAACACCTCATCTTACATCTTCTCTTTCTCCATCTCACATCCTTTCCCCATGCCTCACTAATCGGGCAAAGGACTCAAAGATGCCAACTTAAATGTCTGCATTCACCTCCTGTCCTCAAGTGACTCCGTTTTCAAAGGCCTCTCTACTGCCTAATCACCTACTTCCACATGCACGGATGGGCCACCACAGTTCAACCTCCAAGAGCTCCCCAGAAGGGCCTCAACGGGCAAAATTATCTTTCCACACTTGAAGAGAGCTGCACCCCCCGGGTGAACTTGGCAGGTGAAGTAACAGGAGCATAGAATCGTTCTAGTTGGAAGAGACCTTTAAGCTCATGGAGTCCAAGCGTTGCCCCAGCACTGCCAGGGCAGCACTAACCCCTGGCCCTCAGCACCACATCTCCACGGCTTGGAAACCCCTGCAGGGATGGGGACTCCACCACTGCCCTGCCCAGCCTGGCACAGCCCTTCACAGCCCTTGCCAGCAAGAAATTGTTCCTCGTGTCCAACCTCAACCTCCCCTGGTGCAAACTGAGGCCGCTTCCTCTTGTCCTAAGAGGCATGAGCCTCGATGCTGGATGAGAACTGTGAACCTCATCTGTAATCAAATGAACTGAAACAGGAATAAATTGGAGCTGGAAGTTCTGCTTGTGTCCACCAGCACTTGAGGAACAGCTCTTCCCCTTGTGATCAGTTAGAGTGGGATCGAAGTGCTGCCGGGGGATTTTATCCCACCATGGGGAATAAGCACAGTTCAGCCTTTGATATTTGTTTTCTGACAGACTCTCTTCCTGAAGTGAAATGGCCTTAAATAGTGTAGAGGCTGAGGCTGTAATGAGCTAGAGCACAGCAGGGTTTTAGAGATAGCTGGAGAACGATAAGATCCAATCCCTGGTGTCTGCGAGATAAAGTGGTTTATCTGGGTTTCCACACAGGGGAGAGTTAGCTGCTAGATCTAGCTGAGAGATAGGGGCTGGCAACCAAGGAGATTACAACAGGAGGTAAGACTCAGTGGGTTTTCTCTTTATAAAGGCAGCTGGGCTAAGGGAGAATGCACCCCCCAGGAAAGAGTCATTCACCACGGTGCACTAACCTGAAAGAGGGGAAGGAGAATCCAGCTGTTGGACGAGCTGCGGGAGGGGCAATTCCACCTTGTCCTCCTCTGGCCCCCACCTGCTCTTCCGCTTCTTTTTGGTGGTGCCCGTAGCTGTGGTGGTTGTTGCAGCAGTAGTTGCGGCTGGCTGATCAGGTGGAGTTGTAGAGGAGGATGGTGAAGGCGAGGGCAAGGCTGAGGGCAAGGGCACCGGAGAGGGAACGGGCAAAGGCGAGGGAACGGGCAAGGGAATGGGCAAGGGCAAGGGAGAGGGAACGGGCAAGGGCAGGGGCAAGGGCAAGGGCGAGGGCAGGGGCAGGGAGGGTAAGCACAGAGGGGATGGTGGCGCCTCGGGACTGGTCTTCCTTTTCAGACTGGACTCTACAGGCAAGGGGGCACACGCAGTGCTGCCTTTGGCCTTACGGAACTCCTCCAGTTTCTGCCGGTAATACTTGTAGCCTTTGCTGTTTGGCTCATATAAAAACCTGTAATAAAAAAAAATAGAAAAAAGAGAAAGTTTAGATAGCACAGCCATCCACTGGGGTTGGATACAGCACAGTCTGGTCAGGGCTTTTCCTTCCTGCTCTTGCACAAGCAGCTTCCCCCACTCTGCCTTGCTCTCCAGCACCATCCTGTGTGGATGTGTGTGCAACGCAGGGCTCCGCGAGCCCCCCATCCCGCAAGCCTTCAGGATGCGGAAGCTTATTTCCCATCCATGAGCAAACCACAGCTATTTTTGGTGCCAAATAAACAAACAGGACTAAAAAAGATCATGTTACATTTGTGGAAACACAAGTTCCTCCTCCAGAATTCACCTGCCTTCAAGAACACCTTTGGAAAAACTGGAAGAGCTCCACAACACGTCAAGGTTTGGTTCACAGAGGAAAATATTCAGGTCTCACCAACGGGAACGCCAAACCAGTGCCTAAAGAACCTGCTCCCAAGGCCTCTGTTCAAGCTAGAAGCACTGACATTCCCAGTCTAATTACACCGTGACTCCTCCTGCTGTCCCCTCATACACAAAAAAACCATCGCTTTATTTGCTACCCCCTCCAGAAATAGGCATCTCTGACCTTCTGGGTAAAATAAAACTTCTTCGTCTCTGTGGGAAGAACATGAACAATCCTCAATCTAGCAGCCACGCAGAATTAAAAAAAAAAAAAGAAGAAGAAAATCAATAATCATGTTTGCTACAAACACATTATCACTCTGGGCTCACTCCAGTTTAAATGCCTCACACTAAATCTGTCTATTCCCCACTCCTCCACAATATTCCCTCTTTGCAGGACTAGTTTAACACTCGCTGTAACCTCTCCTCAGGATAGTGCCCGCTCCCACAAGAAAACCTACGAGCGAACAGACCTTCCCCACCTATCGCCACACCACACGCCAAAAAAAAATCCACTAAACATGTCCTTGCACCTCTCCATCGGAATTAGGGTTGCTTCAGGACCTGGCAGAGGGCAGGACAGGTCCTCCTGACAGCAAACCTGGCGAAATCCTAACAGAGGAGATAGTGTTTAACTTGTCCGCGCTCAGGTGGGATCTCGGAGGTGTTTTAAAGCAAACAATGAAGCCGCTCAGATATTAGCACATCTGCCTCCCGTCATTCGCAGCACAACAGGGGTGCCCCAGAGGGCCGAGAGGCAGCCGATAAAATGCCAGAATATCAGCTCGCTGAGCCTCCCCTCCTTCACTTCCAGGGAAAACACCAAATTGTTTGTAAGAGCAGAAAAATGAAACGCGGATGAGACCAAAGGGAGGCATTAAACAGCTGTCAGCGCGCAGCAAAGAGAACAATTGGCAGCTGAAAGGCTGACAAAGCTATTCCAGAGAGGGACCGAACGGCGACGGAGCGCTACCTGTGCGCTAACGAAGGGGCTGTGGAACGAGCAACCCAGAAATTAATTGGCCAGCAGCGGGATGAGCGGTGGATGGGGGCCCCCACCAGGCCACGGCTACAGGGAGAAGTGTAAAGGTTAGAATTATACCGGTACATTGCAAGGGAAAGCAGGTGGGGAGGAGGGGGGAAGGTGTAAATTAATCTGGGGGGAAGCCAATCGATTTCTGTCTCTCTGTGCCTCGCTTTAAACTGAAGCTTGCGAAGGGAAAAGTATCTGTGCTGCTTAAGCGCGTTGTCCTTGTGATTTCAGAGCTATCACAAGCTTGCCTTTTATTTTGCCTTCAAAAAAGACCCATCCAAGCCCCCCCATTATGCTCAGCAGCAGGTTTCTGCCTTTACCTGAAAGCGTGGTTCTCTCGGTTGTTCTGCAAGGCAATAGCTTCCACCTCGGGACCCCCGTCTGCTATGAACCTGGCCAGTTTCTCAGCAGAGTTCTTTGTCTCTTCGTCGTCTGGGGGTGAAACTTTAAGCAGGCTGTCAGTACTGGGCCCAACTCACCCAAGCAACAGTCAAAGCCTATCTGTTCTAAGAACCCCAAGAGCAGAATAAGGGCAAAAGGTCGAGTTTAAGTTTTAGAAATATTACACATCAACAGTTACAGAGTTTATATCACAAAAACACGACATTGCACGAGGTTGTACAGCGGCTCTGTAACCAGGGGAGTGCCCGTTCACACAGCGGCTTCCTCTGCGCTGGGGCGAGATGAGAGCAGATTAAGGGACAGACCAGCTTTTGTCCTCAGAGACAGACACTCATTCCTCTCTGCTGCAGAGGAATTCTGTTCCTTCCCCACGTCAGGTGCTTCTCCACAGGGCTGCACCTCAACGCTTGCAATGATCTCTACTCAGACATTGCCACTGACGTCCCCAGGAGCAATGGGAAAGCCTCGGAAAAAGCAGCAAACTAATACCACACAGCAAGCCCACTTGTACCTACTGCCATCGTTCTGGTTGGAAGAGACCCTTAAGCTCCTCGAGTCCAACCATTCCCCCAGCACTGCCAGGGCACCACTAACCCCTGGCCCTCAGCACCACATCTCCACGGCTTGGAAACCCCTCCAGGGATGGGGACTCCACCACTGCCCTGCCCAGCCTGGCACAGCCCTTCCCACCAAGAAATTGTTCCTCATGTCCAACCTCAACCTCCCCTGGTGCAACTTGAGGCCGTTTCCTCTTGTCCTGTCGCTTGTTCCTTGGGAGAAGGACCTGACCCCAGCTCGCTACAACTTCCTTTCAGATGTCCCTACAGATCTGCTTGCCCTTTTTCAGGAGGGTCATAGGACAGAGGAAATCATCCATGGAACTGTCCCAATCCTCACCTGAAGAGGTGGCTACTGAAGCCTTTGTCCAAGGCACAGAACAGGCTCTGACCATTAATATTTCAGGCATATTTGACATTTATAAGGCACCAGGCAATTAAGTTATTTAGCCACGACAGCCTTATATGACACTTGCTACCTGCACAGTGCCAGAACCCCAGTGTGCTGGCACAGGACCAGGAGACAAAAAGATGTGGTTAAAAGCCACGGGCAAGTCAGAACCTTTCCTTGCTTCAATATTCCACACCTGTGAAGTATGGATAATGCCACTTAGCTTCCAAACTGCTCTATCACTTAGCTCCATGTGGGTAACAAGCTCTTTCAGCCTGCAGTCTATTAAACCCTGATTTGAGCTGTTAAGTCATCAGCGAAATTGCATCAGGACTCCTTTGCATGGCAAAGGAAGCTGGTGACCCAGAGAGGCCGAGTGATTTGCCAGGGCCACACGGCAGCTCTGGAACCGGCTGGACCAGAAGTGAGAAACACCTGGCCCCCAGACCACACCTCACCCGCTACGTAATTCCTGTCTCAGCTGGGTTCTCTGCTGGCACATCACCCACTTCTGCTGGTTTCCCACCTGAAAACATGGTCCCTTGCAAGGATTTGTCCCCCGAGCAGAAAGGAAAAGCTTCGGATAAGGAAAAGCTTCAGATAAGGAAATGGCAGCAGAAGTGGGGACGATGTTCAACAAATAAACCATTTTCATTTATAACAAATCAAAGAACATCTGAGAAAAACAAACAATTTTCCTAAACGCATTTTCGGGGCTGAAACACCTTCCAGAACACACCCAATGCAGAAGCATTTTAGTATTTTGGAGAAATACAAAGAAAATCTTTCCAGAGCCCTTTCTGCAGAGTATGGTGCAGCACGCCGTGGGCCTGGAGAGCAACCACCTTGGCACAAGTCTGATGCCATCGTGGTGGTGTTTAATCACCATCTCCTTCCACTTCAGGATTTTATTTACAGGCACATTGGCAGCCAGATGTCCACCCTGGCTGTCTCCAGAACAGACCCAACAAGCAATTACAGAGTGAAGAAGTCAAATTCAACTTAGGCAATTCATATTCTCCAGATCCCGAGCTTAATTACCTTTCTGAGAAGAGGACGCCTGAGAACTTTGATTCTCTTTTCTTATCTCTGCCACTTTCTTTCTGTAGTAAAGGAATTCTCTGCTGTTCTTATCATGCAAAAACCTAGGGTGGAAATGGGGGGAAAAAGGGCAAAAAATACACATCACCAACAGCTACTCAAACATTGAGACTCTGGGATATAAACAGCTCAGAACCAAAAAATACAAAACAGAGAAATTATTCTGAATGCACTGAAAATGTGGATTCAGTTTTCAGCATGTAAAAACACACCGTTAATCCAAGGACCTGCACCTAAATTTTTTGTGTCGCCTGAAGGGAAATAAATATCTTTTGATACAGGAGGGAATCCTCTGTCCACAGCCACAGACTGTCAGCAGCAGAGGGGACAGAACCAGCCCCAAACCCCAACATGCTCCATCTTGTGCCCCATCCTCTTGCCCCCCATGGGCCCTTGAGCTCTTGCTCAGCATTGCTCAGATCCCCTCTGAGGCTTCTCTTCTGCAGCTCAGCAGCCCCAGGGCTCTCAGCCTTTCCTGGGCACAGAGATGCTCCCTCAGCATCTCCACAGCCTCTGCTGGACTCTCTCCAGTAGCTCCTTGTCTCTCTGGAACTGGGGAGCCCAGCACTGGACCCAACACTCCAGAGGTGGCCTCAATGGGCCAGAGCAGAGGGGCAGGAGAACCTCCCTTGACCTGCTGGCCACACTCTTCTTCTAATCACCTTAATAATTAAACCAAACACACCCGCGAGAACTATCTACACAAGCCTGATGTTTTTCTCCTACAAGGAGGAACATTCTGCTTTGAAAGACAAGTTATTACCACACTTACGAAAAAGCTGGATTATCCTTGTAGTCTTCCATAGCGACCTTCTCTAACTCTGGTCCCCCTTCCGCCACGAACCTAGCCAGCTTTTCCACCACTTGCCGGGTCTCCGCATCCTCTGGGGGTAAAACTTTAAGCAGGCTGTCAGTACTGGGGTTCAACTCACACACCAAACAGGCAACAGGCACATTACTTCTAAGAACCACGGCGGCAGACAAAAGTAGAACGGGAATGGGAAGAGAAAGGATGAAATGGGGGATCCAGTCTTACACAGCTACACAAATTACAACCCCTAGGTTCCTGTCAGCCTCCACACTCCCTAGTAGGAGGTTAATACGCTGTCTAGATTTTTCCTACAAGAAAAAGCCTAAAATTTGGATGGCCACAGTTTAGCTGCAACTTCAACTGCAACGTAATCTGCTTCTGACAACTCTGCTCCGTACAAAGCCCAGTGGGGACGAACAGGAATTTGGTTTTAACCGCCACGTTACTCACTAGATGTCAGATTCCCGTTCCCAAGACGCAGCTCTGTACCCAGCACACACAGATCACGTAGCTGGAGCTAACAGCTCTTCCAACTGGCACATGCCCATGTCCCAACCCTTGCTTGGAGGGAATCCCACCAGAGATGAGAGAGCTCAGTCTCCAAGAAACTGTATTTTGGGGTCTGTGCCAAGAAAGGAGCCCACCAACACCGACAGCAGCTGCAGGGCTGATGAGGGACATGTTCAACAGGAACTAAACACGGGCATTTGTCAGGGCAACAATATTTTGGGCAGAGCACAGAGGAGCAGAGATGTCCACGCTGATCTAGACGAGATTTGAACCCACCAGGCTTTAAATGAAGGGTCCATATTCTGCCCCTGCTCTCTGCGGTCAGTGGCTATTTCTCACACTCCTGCAGTGCATTTCATGCTCAAATTCAGACTTGCTAAGATTAGGCTCTTCTAAATCCCACCAGAAATAGCCAGACATGGTTTTGTAAACATATAATGAAATAAATTATGACACAAAGCTTGGTGTGACTTATTTAGCAACTCCAATCTAATTTTATACTTGATTAATACGCACGCATGAAATTTAGATTATTAAGCAAATCTGCCTTCTGGCTTCCTAGCCTGGGTTATCCCAATAAACTCGGTTATTTCAGCGCTGCAACATTCTCCAGTGGCTTTCTACCCTAGGACCCAGAGGTGAGATTTTCTACTGGAACTTTGAAAAGAGGAAGGAACTTTGGTTTTACCTGACTGTAGTTCCGTGCCTAACACATAACCTTATTTATTAACAAATACAATTTCTCCCCCTATCAGCCACTCCCAAACTGGGAGCTTTTCGTGTTATATCACTGAAAAACCCTAAAATTCATTTTAAATACAAGCATTACATGTATATATTTTCTAAAGAACTCAGTAAAAGGCATAATACATTTAAATTGTACAAAAGGAGACTCCTTCTGCTTAGCGAGCAATCAAGCTCCATTAGGAGTAGTACATATTTCTTCTCTAGACAAAACTTTCACAGAGACTTACAGACTGGTTAAACGCTATATAATAGCAAAAATAAATCTTTTCAGGCATAAACCAGCCCCGGTTTAACTTTAGTGAATGCCTGAGGTCCTGTACTGTGCTCACTAACGTCTAAGAGCACCAGTCCTCGGCTTTTCTGCTGAAGCTTTGGAGGAGTCCACCAGCGTTAATTGGTGTCATTTATTTTCCATGATGCAGAAGTTTGCACGCAGGTACTGCACTACGAATACAAATTCCCGGCATGAGGACAAAACCCAACCAATACTCCCTTGGGAAAAGCACTGAGGGATTCCTGTTCCCATTAAGGTAAGTGGACCCGCACCCCAAGACAAACAACAAAACACAAGGTGTCATTTACCTTTAATTTCCAACCACTGCTCATAATCTTCCTCCTCATCTTCATCTGGCGACTGAAACACACTGAGGCGGTTAACGACTGGGCTCTGTTTGGAATGGGAGTAGTTCTTCGCTTGGTGCAGCATGCTGCTCAGGACCTGCCCGGGGCGCTTCCCAAACAGCATAGGTTTCTTCCCGACATTGGATGCGGAAGGGTTTGCCGAGTTATTAGTAGAACTTGGGGGAGGTTCTTCGAAAAGAATGAGGGGAAAATAATTCCTGTGCATCCTTAGTGCTTTCATCTCATCTTACAAATAACAACTCAGGCGGAAACACCGCTGCAACAGGCCGTTATTTTCTGAGTAAGTTAAAGACACTGACTGGCAAAAAGCTGAACGATGAAATGAAAACTGGGATGATTTTTACAAGGTGAGAATTAAACTACAGGAGAGATGCTTGTCTTTACAGCACCTGTAGAGGGAATGAGGACAAATCTCCCTATTGCATCTCAAAGAAAGACTTTAATCCAAATTCACACAGGCCTTCGCTGCTTTAGAACTTACTCATACTGGTAACAGCTCATAGCAGGGTTTCTAAAGTGAACATACATGGAGGCAGCTCACACAGAGCTGGTATCACCAGGAGAAGGAAGGCCTCCTATTGCTAGAAGTTGACCTACCAGTACTTGACTTTTCCTTCTGCAGCTTGAGAAACTGCTGGAGGAAACTGCCATCATTAACAAACTTGTTGGAAACACAGGCTTCATTGTCAGTACCATCATCTCTGAACAGAAAAAGAAAAGCAGGTGAGGGTACCCATCATCATCCTCCCCTGCCCCTTCACATGCATTCATTTTGAACAGCAAACAAGACAAATGCCTGTGACTACTAATGTCTCATCTACTGGTGAGAACACCCCTTGCTTTTCCAAAGCATGAGAACTACTCAGCTCGCTGCTTGCAGCATTTACCCACGCTTTCCACCTGGCTCGTTTACTACTCCCTTGAAAGGGTATTTCTACTTGCTCTGTTCCCCCCCCTGCTTTCAAGAACCCCAAGCGATCATTTAATGGGAGAACTGCGCTACCTCGTAGGAGTCATGACTATAAGGACAACAAACAGGCAGCAGAAGGAAAGCGTACTAGTACCCTGTTAAAAATAAGATTGCTGTTAGCACACATATATATTCTTTAGTAGTTGAAAACCACAGCTAGATCAAGTAAAGTGCAAGTATCCTACTCTAACCTTTACTCAGTTGCTAATTTCAACTTTCTCAGCATTTGCCTCCAACTGCAGGAGCTTTGTAAAGCTCGTCTCTGCAGTTCCATCTGCCAAACACGCCCGTTTTCTGCCCACGAAGCTCCCAGCTACAAGCATCGCAGCCCACACGTACTCTCCAAGCAGAGGTAGCTGTTGTATGCTCAGGTAATTCTGCTTCGCTTGCTGCTCCAGCCTGGCCTCGATTTCTCTCTTTTTCTGCGCTATCAACTCCTCTTGGTGAAGAATATTCACGTTAGACTTGGCCGACTTAGACTGCGCGACCCCGAACCAGCGGCTGGCCTTCCCTACGGGAAAATAAGAGGGGAGGGAGGATGAAAACGGCCTCCCCGAGCCTCTCGGGGGGGACGATGCCCCGGCCCTGCCCCGGGCTC
>VZZY01000365.1:102283-123789 GCA_013400335.1 Eurystomus gularis
ACCGGGGTCGGGGTCGGGCGGCGGCGGCGCGGCCGGGGGGGAGTCGTGGTACCTGGCGCTGCTGGGCCTGGCCGAGCACTTCCGCACGTCGAGCCCGCCCAAGGTGCGGCTCTGCGTGCACTGCCTGCAGGCCGTGTTGCCTCGCAAGCCCCCGGCCCGCATGGAGGCCCGCACCCACCTCCAGCTCGGCTCCGTCCTCTACCATCACACCCGCAACGGCGACCAGGCCCGGGGGCACCTGGAGAAGGCGGTGAGCCCGGTTTGGGTGGGGGGGGGGGGTTATGGTGGGGCCCTTGTCAGCGGGGACGGCCTGTGGTGGCTGCAGACTAACCCGCTGTCTTCTCTTGCAGTGGTTGATATCTCAGCAAGTATCCTTTTCTTGGCTGCCCGGGTGAGGAGCGTCGCTGCCCGGCCCCCTCGCTCCTCCAGCGAGGGCTCTGACAACAAAACACCTTCGCAGAGCGAGCCTGGCCCTGGGGATGGGGATTTAACCGGTGTTTTTCATCAACTTCCGTGGTTGGGGCCTGCTTTCCGGACACATATGTCCTGTTAAGGTTTTTGGATGTCACGTTGTTGCTGTTTTCCAGGCAGTGTTTGCTGTTTACTTAACTCTGGTGCTGCTAGATTCCGCAGTTTGAAGATGTTAAGTTTGAGGCAGCCAGCCTTCTGTCCGAACTGTATTGTCAGGAGGTGAGTGTGCTGAGGCTGCTTCAGAAACCGTTGGTTGTCCTGGGGCTGCAGAGCTGTGCTTAATTTGGGTGTTTCTGTTTAATTTGAGTGTCTCTGATCTTGGTGTAGTATGTCGCTATTAATAATAGGATTTATAGAGGTCAGCTGCAATCTAAATACATATATAGAGAGAGGTACTGAAGCATAAAACTGAAAGATTTTTGGTCTTTAGTATTGTGAAAGCCGCTGCTGGAATTGTGATGCGGGACTTCTACAGCAAAGGAAGTTTACTGAGGCAAAGTATTTCTTTAACCCTCATTTAGACAAAGAGAACCTAATCTGGGGGAAAGGAGGGAAGTAGTTGGTTTTCCTTAGGCTTTTGTTGTGTTCTTAGGCTATTTTTACTCTTTTTCTCCAGAAAAGCCTTGACTTTCTCTAAAGCAAATGTTTGCCTTTTCTCTCACATGCAGGAAAAAAGTGTGGCCAAAAGAATTAAATAACTAATAATTTTGAACAGACTTTGGGTCAAGCAAAGCCACGTCTGTGGCCTGCGTGTTAAATACTTGCTTTTGTTGGCTTTCACGTTTTAAGGTTCCTGAGCTGTGAGGCTTTAATGGGGGAGCACCACAGAATGCAACGAGTTCAGAAGTTGCTGGGGATGGTGCTGAGCTTCCCAGTAGCCTGGTTTTTATGTTGACCAGGGTGTGCGTTTCTGTTTCAGAATTCAGTGGATACAGCAAAACCTCTGTTGCGTAAAGCCATCCAGATTTCCCAGCAGACTCCGTACTGGCACTGTCGATTGCTTTTTCAACTTGCAGTAAGTGATTTTTAGTGATAACCGCGTTACACTGTAGCACTGTGATTGGAAAAAATGGCTAGAAAATACCTGTATTCTTGTTAGAAAGCTTGGATGCTTTTTTGTGGGTGTTTTGGGTTTTTTTCCCACCTCAGTCATTGCTGTTAATGGATAAACAAAAAGCTTATAACATAGGGAAGCTACAGATTGGATCAAGGCCGCTTTTTAGGGAAGAAGATGGCAAAGATTGTTCTGTGGGCTCTACTAACACCCAACTTTAAAGGCAGAGCAAAATGAAATGCACTTTATGGCTTGCAGGAAGGGCCGGTGTTCTCCTAATGCCTGTGGGAATTGGAGTTTTATTATTTTCAACCCAATTAGCACACGGAGCAGAAGTGGGGTGGGAGAGCAGCTGCTGCAGGGTCTCCAAGCAGGTCTCAGGTCAGGCCATCTTTGCTTCTAGGGCTAAACTGGCACGTGTTGGAATTCAAAGGGTTTGACGCTTGTTGTGGTCTTTGTAACTACTCTCAAAGCGCTCATTTTCCCGAGTGATCCGAGGCATGAGGGATCATGATCCAGGGAGCGTATCCAGAAACTTAGCTGGTCAGTGGGAAGAGCAGATACTTGCTGAAGAACTCCCCCAATGTTTTCCAGGTTCTCTGCTCCTAAAGAGCCTCAAGGTGTTTAATGTGAGAGTTGAGGGTGTTAATTGCGCTTTGCAGGTGCTCTGCAGCACAGAGCTGGCTAGGAAGCAATTTTACCTTTGAAGATTCTCTTAGTAGTCACCTGTACTTGTCTTTTCCCCTTTCCCCATGAGCTAAACCAAGCAGACCAGCTTTGTGAAGAGGAATCACCCAGGTCTTCTGTGTGGTTTAGGAGCGGTGAATTGTGGAGAGCCTCACTCTGCTATCGATTCAGGGACAAATGTTTGCTTTGCAACAAGTTAATGCCTGAGCACTCAGAAGAAGCTTAAGCGTTTTCCTCACAGCCTTCCTCCAGGCTGGGCGTTCTCTGCTGGTTTCTCTCCTCTGTGGCTATTTCCTTTCCAGCTTTTCTGTGGCTGTGGAGGCCTCTGTGTCCTGCTGCCATGGTGCCTGCTCTTCTACCTGAGCTTGGAGAGGGTACAGAAGTCAGTGGACAGGAGGAAGCAAGAGCTCTTCTTGCTGGAAAACACATTCTGTTGCTCCAGTTACTCCAGTGTAGCTGCCTGTGGTTATACTGGAGCTGCTGGGATCTGATCTGCATGAGATCTTACTGAGTTAACAGCTTTGTGTGGTGTGAAACTGGCCTGAGATGCTTTCTTTGAAATGTTTTGGAGAATGCAAAGTGGTCCTGGAAAACGTGCCTCAAACCAGGTGATCCATTTAACGGTGCCAGCTTAGCACTGTCAGGTGTCAAGCATGGGAGTAATGATGTTTTTAAACATTGCTAATTAGGTTCCCAAAGAAAATTATGATCTCTTGTGGCCTTTCTTTCATTTCAGCAACTACATACACTTGAAAAAGATTTAGTATCTGCATGTGACCTTCTCGGAGTCGGAGCAGAGTATGCTCGGGTGGTAGGATCAGAGTACACCAGGTGAGTGCCCAGACTCTTTTCCCTTCCCACAGAAGGTTTTCTCTTTTTATTTGGAGATAATCCTGCTTTCATTTGGAAATGTGATTGCTACGTGGGTTTTAAAGGCATCCCAGGAGTTTTGAGTGTTCTGTCCGATCTGAGAGTTTCTCCAGCTCTCTCCTTTTTCTGTTAAAACAAGTAATATCTGCTAAGGCTTTGGAGAGTCTTTTCAAGCTGAACTTTGTTTATTGTCTTTATCAGCCAGACGTTTCCCAGTAGCCTCATTTGACCTTAGAAAATGATTGTAGCTGGAACTGTCCAATGTTCATACAAACCCAAGGGCTGGGATTTTGATTCCTGGGGTTGTGACTGAACTGTTCCACCCAGCTTTTAAATGCACTTCATGGGGCAGGTTCCTTAATATTCTCCTGTCTGTTGTCTTTGAGGGGGGGAACAGCGGATTTATTTTTTTCTGAGGGTTTATACGTACAGTTGTGGTTTGGGTAACTAGTGGTTTTTTTGAGCGTGACATCATTTTGTTTCCTTTCAGAGCCCTGTTTCTGCTAAGCAAAGGCATGGTAAGTTGGATGGACTTTTAAAATTAATTACTTGTTTAACTATTATAATGCAACTTACAGAGCAGTAGGACGAGCACAGGCTGTTTGAGGGTATCTCACATATTTATCTGTGTTTTGTATATTTTTATTCATGTGAGCAAGCCCAGTATTAAAAAAAATTAAAATAAATTAAAATATCCGGGCTAAGCCTTAAATCTGCAGGATTTTTGTGAAATTCTTGGGAACAGGTTTAGTTTCTTTTTCTTTTTTCCCTCTTTTATTAATTATGACAATTTTCTGGAAGGGAAAAGGGTAACTGCAGATTGTCCCTGGAGCCCTTGGAGTTAGGGATGGAAAGGCCGGTGCTCCTGCAGGCTTTGAGTCTGGTTTTGGTTCAAGTAGATCGAGGTACCTGGGTCTCTGCTGTGGTTCTGTGCACGTTTAAACTGGTCAGGACAAAAAGAATGAATTTATCTTTTGAATTACAGCTCCTTCTAATGGAACGGAAGCTGCAGGAGGTGCACCCTCTCCTTACTCTTTGCGGGCAGATAGTTGAAAACTGGCAAGGAAACCCCATTCAGAAGGAGTCGTTGCGGGTGTTCTTCTTAGTCCTGCAGGTCACGCACTACCTGGACGCTGGGCAGGTACGTGCACCTTGTGCTCCCTACACCTCCCATCTGAGACCTGGGAAAACGGCCACCAAAGTAGCGAATCACTCCACTGAGCTGATTTGGGCGTGATTTTTTTTTTTGCTGCGCCATGCTTTTTCATAGAATCGTGGAATCACAGAATGTGAGGGGTTGGAAGGGACCTCTGGAGATCATCGAGTCCAACCCCCTGCCAAGCAGGACCAGAGAATCTAGGGCAGGTCACACAGGAACGCATCCAGACGGGGCTTGAAAGTCTCCAGAGAAGGAGACTCCACAACCTCCCTGGGGAGCCCATTCCAGTGCTCTGTCACCCTCACAGTCAAGAAGTTCCTCCTCATGTTGAGGTGGAACTTCCTGTGCTCTCGCTTGCATCCATTGCCCCTTGTCCTATCGCAGGGCACAAGTGANGTGTTCCTGTCCCCTCATCATCCTCACAGCCTCTGCTGGACTCTCTCCAGTAGATCTCTGTCCCTGCTGAACGGGGGAGCCCAGAACTGAACGCAGGACTCCTGGTGAGGTCTCACTAGGGCAGAGCAGAGGGGGAGGAGGACCTCCCTCCATCTGCTGGACACACTCTTCTTCATGCACCCCAGGAGACCATTGGCTTTCTTGGCCACAAGGGCACATTGCTTTTTCTTAATGAAACTTAATTTCTGTAGATTTTTAAGTCCTTTGCTCTGAGGACGGTGAGACCCTGGCCCAGGTTGCCCAGGGAAGCTGTGGATGCTCCATCACTGGAGGTGTTCAGGACCGGGTTGGACGGGTCTTTGAGCAACCTGGTCTGGTGGGAAGTATCCCTGCCCATGGCAGAGGGTTGGAACGAGGTGATCTTCAAAACCCCGTCCAAGCCATTCTATGATTTTAATCACAAGTGAAATGAGGAGTGAAGACACTACATTCATTTCTCTTTCCCCGAGGAAGGCTTTACTGTGATTCGTTTATAACCATGGCGGCCGCTCTTGCTTCTGTGCCGTGTTGGTGGAGATAACGGGCTTTGTGTGTAACCTCCAAAAACATCTTGAGCATCTGTTGGCCGTGTCTGCAAATATGAAGAGCTGGTTGATGTTAACCTTGGGAGCAGTCGCTCTTCTGTCGTGCTAGTGCTGTGATCTACGCACGAAATAGCGTCCTGAACGTGGGGGTTGTTGAATTGCCTGGCAAGTTTTGCCAGCTGAGTGAGTGCTGAAGCATCTGGGCTGCAGCAGCTCTGAGGTGGGTTGTCTCGGGCAGGTGAAGAGCGTGAAGCCGTGCCTGAAGCAGCTGCAGCAGTGCATCCAGACCATCTCCACGCTGCACGATGACGAGATCCTGCCCAGCAACCCCGCCGATCTCTTCCACTGGCTGCCCAAGGAACACATGTGTGTGCTCGTCTACTTGGTGAGAAGCTCTTTTATTTTTTTTTTTTACCTAATGTATATTGCTAATTAATGAGGAATCGGTGAAAAACGGCTCGCAGCCGGCAGCGAGGGATTATTCTGCAGCCCATATGCTGCTTAACGTTCCACTGACAGTTTAATTCTGCCACGGCATCTGTGAGACGATTGCTTGCAGTGATGTTGGTGTTTGAAGAGACTGTGCGAGAAGCCTGGAAACTGGAATGTAACTTTATTAACACCTGAGCCAAATAGAATCAGATTAACTCGTACAAGGTAGAGCTGTGTTGGCTGATTTTTACCGACAGAGCCCCAATCTTGATTTCAGACTCCTGAAACTAGTTGCCCCACTTGACTGTGATCATACTCCTGAATGATGTCAACATTTATTTTAAAAAGCTGAGAGCTGAGGAGTTGTGTGATCTCCCAGACTCTTCCTCTTTGCTGAGATCACTTTTCATGACCCCTCCCTGTGTTTTCCGGCAGGTGACGGTGATGCATTCCATGCAAGCAGGGTACCTGGAGAAGGCTCAGAAGTACACAGACAAAGCACTCATGCAGCTAGAGAAGCTAAAAAGTAAGGATAAGGATTATCCCGAGCTCATGCCACGAGATTCCAATCCTTATTGCTAATTTAAACCCACAGCAGCCTGCCTGAGCTGGCTGGGACAGCCTGCTGCCAGCCTGCTGCTGCTGCCTCTAACAACTTCCCTGTTTTATGTTGCTTTGAATACAGAAATGGAACTTTGGGGTTTTAAAATTCTATTTATGGAGTCTTTTATTCAGTAAATGGGGCTGTAAATCCCGCATTTTCACGCTGGCTTCCTGATTTTCTGTGTATGTGCTTATCCAAGTTTTTGATTCTTTAAACTGAGCCACGTTCTCCCTAACTGGTGCTCAGACTCTATCTCCTGACAGTTCAGGCATTGTGGGTTTGGTGGTTTTTGGGGTGTTAGGTTTTTTTTTAAACCCATGCCACCCTTCCCATGGCACGTGGAAGAGGAGCTGGGCAGCGTGCTGGCACTTCTGGCACCAGGGGATCAAGCCCAAGACATCCCTCTCTGGATTTCCACACAGGAATCCTGCTGAAGTCTCGCTGACCTGTCTGCAGCGGGGCTGCTGCCTGGGTGAATATTGTCTTCTCTTCCCTTACCAAATGACTTCTGTTCCCTTTCCAGTGCTGGACTGCAGTCCCATCTTGTCGTCATTCCAAGTTATTTTGTTGGAACACATTATCATGTGTCGGCTTGTCACGGGACACAAAGCCACGGCGTTGCAGGAGGTAAAGCTGGGGTTTAAAACTAGCTTTAAAACATGGGGATTTCCCTTCTGAGGAAGATACTTGGGCTCAGATGGGGATTCCAGCCGTGCTCAACCGATCCATCAGGCCATGGAGTTAGCCTCCTCTTAAATATTTTATTTAAGAATACTTTGAAGTCGTTCATGGAGTCGACAAAAATTGATCGGTGGTTCCAACTTCTAACGTCTCGCAGGTTGTGCTCTGGGGTCTTCTCCCTTTTCCTCAGATTCAGGACAGAGCGAGCGGCTCTTGACTCTTCCTGTCAAGGAAGAAGGAAGAAGTTCCTGTCTTCTCAGTTTTTCTGTCTTGTCCAGGTGTTTCTCAGTTGTTAAGCTTCCCTGTATTTCCGCCCTCTAACCTAGTTTGGCAGACGGAAGAGAGGACAGTGTTATTTAATGCCAGAACTCTTTTTTTTTTTTTTTTTCCATTTTCACTGTCATTTTGAAGTCTTGTTCACCCCTCCCTTATTTATGGGCCCTGCTGCTGTATCATCCCAGCCTCCCTGTGAACCTGCTCGGGAATGTGCTCGGGGGGGCAGGGGGATATCAGGTTCTGGGTCGTAAAGCTCCTCACAAGTACGTACCCCCCGGGAAGATTTTGATTTGGGATTTTTCTCAAATTCTTGAGCAGGTCAGAAGAGATCCGTGAGTCGCTTTGCAGGTGGTGCCACCGTATGGTGGAGCTGCTGCAAAGCGAATCCTTCCAACGCGCTTGGAGTGGGAGGAGTGTTTGTGGAGCAGCGTGTGGGCCTTGGCTTCAGGCGAGGCCAGGCTCTGCTCCCAGCCAGGAGCACGATCGGGGTTCCTGAACCGATCGCTGAATGACGTGTACGGTGGAAGTGGATGGATTTAGAGCATAAAATGGAGAGACAGTATCTTAAAATACTGTTGGGTTTGGTTTTGGTTTTTTTTTCTAACAGATTTCCCAGGTCTGCCAGCTCTGCCAGCAGTCTCCGCGGCTGTTCTCTAACCACGCTGCCCAGCTGCACACTCTATTAGTAAGTGTCTGTGAGGAGCAGAAACCTCCTGACTCTCCAGGAGACCCTTCCCAAGACTCCTCTTCCTCACCAGTGACAGACGAGCGCGTAGCGAGGCAGGTGACAGGATCCTGCCGAGCAACACGCCTGCGTCAGCAGCTGCCAGCCTGCTGCGGGGATGCTCCCAGCGTTATTTTAGCCTTAAATCCCTTTTAAAACGCAGTGAGGCTCAGCACCACAGTCACTGTGCGAGGTAAAGACTCGAGGCTCATCTTGTGTGAGCTGGAGATGGCGCGTTGTGGGAAGTGAGTGAGGGGAGGAATTTATGTAGCCTTGCTGCTGAGAACGAGAAGAGGTGTTTTCATAGATTAATGGGGTGGTTTCTGCAGGAGGACGCTGTTTTGAAGGAGTTTGGGTAGAAGTGGCTCATGTTTGCCAGAGCCGAGCAGAACTAAGACTTGCTGGTTCCCTTTTTTCCTGCTAATGCCCTGAGATTTCCAGGGTTTTGTATTTCTGGGGTTCGGGGCGTGCCTTTCTTTGCACTCTTGGCTTGTGATGATATTATCCGTTACCTCCTAAATCTCGTGTCTTCTGCAGGGGCTCTACTGCATCTCTGTTAACTGCATGGACAACGCAGAAGCACAATTTACTACAGCACTGAGGGTAAGAATTTTTCATCCCGAACTCTTTACTGGGGGTGTTCAGTGTGGAAATGGGCTTGTGGCAGTTGTGGGGGTCACTGAGCGGTTGAGGTCAGAAGGGAAACACAGAAATCGCCTGTGTTAGCTCCACTAGTTCATTCTCTTTTCTATATTGATCAATTCAGGTCGGGAGGATTTAATAATAGCAAAATCTCAGACGCTAAGCTGTGATTTATATGGGCTGAGCAAATTGCGGGTCGGATGCTGAAATATTTGTGCTGTTGGCATCTTGTTTTAGCTCACCACACATCAAGAACTGTGGGCGTTTATTGTGACCAACTTGGCCAGCGTGTACATCAGGGAAGGGAACCGGCACCAAGAGGTGAGCTGGGTTCTGAGCGGCCTTCTAGAGTCAGAACTTCCGTGGAGAAAAACCTTCCCAAAGTGGAGCGTGCGCTTCATCTCCTCCTGACTCACTCAACCCTGTTTGCTTCAGTTTCCATCTGTTCAGGGGTTTTGTTACATAAAACCTGCTAGGTTTTTCTGTCATCGCTTTTATTTTTGATACGTTTTCTTACGCAGTGCATTGTTACAGTCCATTTTATTTTATCCGTAAAACCTAGCGAGGTTTAACTCAACATCCCCAAAGAGTTACGTGCACGTGTGTGTTGGTTTTGCTTCCTGAAGCCGCATTAATAGAGAAATTCAGCTGCCTGCCCACTTCCTGGGCCGTGGCTGATCCCTCGGGAGTAGCTTTTCAGAGACCTCCTTCTGGGTGAAGAATCTGTGAATGAACTTTTTCACCCAGCACAAACTATTAAAAAGCTTAAGAGAGCAAAAATTGTCACTCAGAAGTTGAGCAAGTTGGGTTTTGCTGAGTGGATTTCTGGTTGTAATTCAGTAGCAGCGTTCACTTGGGTCTTGAGCGGCTCAGGTACGACAGCTGAGAGTTTTCTGAGTGTATGGGATGGTCTGAAAACTCGTATAAAGCAATTTTAGGATGAAAATGGGCGTAAAAACTCCTAGTGTTGGCAAGTTTGTGCTGTGATCTAACAAGTAAACTCGAGTGTGTGGAGACTTGCCCCTCTTTGATATGTGCTCCCTATAAAACACTTGCTGTCGGTTCTTGGGCCTGTATTTGTCAGAAACGCTGATTTCTCTCTCTTTTCCCCTCCCACTTTGTAGCTTTACAGCTTATTGGAAAGGATAAATCCAGACCATAATTTCCCTGTGAGGTGAGAATTCCAGAAACTACCTACATGCTGCCGTTGCATTGGTGATGGTAATACTGGGTTTGTAGCAGGCTTTGCTTTTTTATCGCTAAAAGAACACAAAATAATCGACTTCTTCTCAAGGCAGAAGTTTTGAGAACTCATTAAACAATGATTTTTGGGGAGGGAGATCTGGTTATTGGGCAACTTCCTAGAAACGTAACGAGCGTGGGCGCCGCGGTGCCGGGGTTTCAGTGCCTTGCTTTGTCCGTAGCTCTCACTGTCTTCGAGCAGCCGCTTTCTACATCCGAGGTCTGTTCTCCTTCTTCCAAGGAAGATACAACGAGGCAAAGTGAGTATCAATCTGTGCGCTTGGGGGGAAAAAGAAGGAGAAACTAAATGAAGCTTTTTAAGATAAAAATGAACACCCCGAGGCCTTGCTTTCAAACCTGTTGGCTCTGTTCAACTTTCTATTTTACTTGGGGGAAAGCACCAGGACGCTGTTGGGTTTGGATCTCTTTGAGTTCTGAGTGCTGATAATAATGCTGGTGCGGTGTCTGCAGCAGCAGGTCTGAGGCAAAAGCTTTTCAGAGGAGAACCTCTGTTATAACCACTTGGGAGCGTGGCCAGAGAAGGGCAACGGAGCTGGGGAAGGGTCTAGAGCAGGAGCGTGGTGAGGAGCGGCTGAGGGACCTGGGAGTGTTGAGCCTGGAGAAAAGGAGGCTCAGGGGAGACCTTCTGGCTCTCCACAACTCCCTGAAAGGATGTTGGAGCCAGGTGGGGTCGGGCTCTTCTCCCAAGGAACAAGCAACAGGACAAGAGGAAACGGCCTCAAGTTGCACCAGGGGAGGTTGAGGTTGGACACGAGGAACAATTTCTTGGTGGGAAGGGCTGTGCCAGGCTGGGCAGGGCAGTGGTGGAGTCCCCATCCCCGGAGGGGTTTCCAAGCCGTGGAGATGTGGTGCTGAGGGCCAGGGGTTAGTGGTGCCCTGGCAGTGCTGGGGGAACGCTTGGACTCCATGAGCTTAAAGCTTTATTCCAACCAAAATGATTCCATGACTTTTTTATAGCTGAAGGGCATGGGCTGGGAATCAAGTGCTTTGTTTAAGGTCCCACTTTCATTCCTGAGGGCTAATATTCACCAGTTGCCTTAATTCACTTCTCAGTGATGTCTCTTACATCCTGGAGGGAAGGCAGAGTTTTTTAAAACCCTGTATTTTTGCTCTCTTTTTTGGTAGGCGATTTTTGCGAGAGACACTGAAAATGTCAAACGCCGAGGACTTGAATCGATTGACAGCGTGTTCGCTCGTCCTCCTGGGTCATATATTCTACGTGTTAGGGAATCACAGGGTAAGCCCCTGGGCTTGGCGTTTGCCAAAGAAAATCAGGCCTGTTTGTGGAATTAATCTTTAATTTGTTTATTGGGGTCTCGCTACAAGTTGGCAGCTTAATGACTTAGAATTCCGTCGTTGTGATTTGCACGTGTAATAACAGTTTAACAAAGTCGTAGCCTTTGGAGTCTGTCCTAGAAGTGTGTGTTTCTATAATGCCTGAAAAAACCGAGCTGAATAAAGGACAAGTAACATCAGCTGGATTGTTTGGGAAGGAGCTGTGGGTACAAGTTCCTTAATTCTCCCCGTATGCCTGAGTCCATGAAATATTTCCATTATCCCACACAACACAGACGTGGTAATTCCTAGGACAGAGTAGAATTCCAGACGGCTTTAGATACGATGTGTTTGGGTTGTCCCGTTAAGCACTTCCACTTGTGAGCTAGAACACGGCAGCGATTAAAGGAGACAGGTTTTTGTCACAAATACAACGTCTCTTATGTGATATGTATTCACAAAGGGTAAAAAAGAAAAGAAATTATTTGATTTTGATGTCTGCTCTTCACCAGGAAAGTAATAACATGGTAGTACCAGCCATGCAGCTTGCAAGCAAGATCCCGGACATGTCTGTGCAGCTCTGGTCCTCGGCCCTCTTGAGAGGTAAGTTAGAAAATCTTAAAAACACCGTCAAAAAGCCTGCTGGTGCCCAGTGGGGCCTGAGCGTGGGGCGTCCGGCAGCTCCAGCGCTCGCTGGGACACCACCTGGCTGTACCAGACACCGCTGGAAGCGCCGGATGGTTCTTCCACGTTCTTCTGGCACTGCTGCCGGGTCCTCCGATGGGTGTGGGGTGGCTGTGGGACACACGGGTGGGGTGAGAGAGCTCCAGCGTCCCCGTGGGACGGGCGCGAGGCATCGGGTGGGTGGATGGTGGTTTACGATGCGAAGAGCTGAACGGGGGAGGCTGTGGAAGTGCCTCCAGTTCACCCTCCCCAGCATCTCCTGCCGCTGCTCCGCTTCAGCTGCCGATCCAGCTGGAGTAAACATTTGATTAAGTTTCACTTACGCTTTGCTTCTGGGTAGGGGCTTTAATAAATGTAAGAGACTATTTTATAACCTCATACATAAATATTGTTTAATCTGACGTGGAGAGCCCGGGGATGCTTTGTTCAAATATTGACTAGCTTCTTGGCAGACCGTCAGTGCCAACGCTGCCATCGATTTGCTCTCACCAGAACATAAAGCAGTAACTCTACCCTTTCTCCAAGAACTTACCCCGCAGCTTCGGTTGATATTCAATTGCCGTGTTTACTATAAGCAGGGAGCTCTGCAGGCCAGGTTTATTTGCTGCTTTGCTGTTGCCTTCGCTACAAAACCGCTTCCAGGCCATTGAAAGACTTTTCTTACTCGTTTCCAAGAGCTGACGTACCCGACGTGCCGATTCACGATGGTGAATCCACGGCGACGAAACCGTCCCATGTTCGGCTGCTGTTGCCTCCGGTCGTGTCCCACGGTCTGCGAACAGCGAGGGGCAGTTTCTGTTCTGCTTTGGTTTTTTTCCTAAGAGCTTCCTCTGTAGAACTAATCACTTATCTTGAAGGAAAGCTGCTCGATGAGGAATAACCAAACACAACCACGTGCTCACCCGCGCAGAGTCTCAGCCCCTGCTTGTGGTTTATAGCTGAAATCGTGTGATTCTTGGTAGGTTCCCAGTCAGGCTGAGCGGATACCTGTGAGTAAACCTCACGGAACACCACGCCAGGATCAGCTTTCGCTGCAGGCAAAGCGACAGGTTCTGTGGTCACCTAAAAACAAGGATTTGCTAAAAAAAAAAAAGCGTTCTTGAGCTCTGAAACCTGCACCTGCAGAATCGGAGCTGCAGCGAGGATCCGGCGGGTCTGTGCTGCTCCCACTAGATGGGGCTGGGAACTAAAAAGACAAGGCACAAACTGTTCAGGGGCTTCTGCTGGAGCCAGGAGTTTGCTTCCTCCTTTTAGAGCTACTGGAATGTCATTTCTAGTAGTCGGAAACTAAAGTGCCACCAAATTGCTGCCGATGCTGTTGGAAAAGGGGAGGCCTCAGGTTCCCTGTGTGCTCCTGCTGCTCCTAAAAGGAGTTTTCCCTCAGCAGGGATAGAGCTTTGGTGTTTAAATGATGCAAACGGCCTTTTCGGAGGGGAGCTGCTCCCTTGAAATGGAGTCCAAGGAGTGTTTCTTGGTGAGCACTCGACGCTCTTGCCTTTCAGACCTGAACAAAGCCTGTGGCAACGCCATGGACGCCCACGAGGCAGCGCAGATGCATCAGAACTTCTCGCAGCAGCTCCTCCAGGACCACATTGAAGCGTGCAGTCTTCCAGAACACAATCTAATCACGGTAAGGGGCTTTATTTGGCAGTTGGGAGAGGTTTTGAGGCAAAACAATGTTTTGCTTTCCTTTACTGTTCCTTTTTTTCTGCTGAGCGCGCTTCTCGGTAGGTTGGCAAAATTCAGTCTGCTTCCACATATTTAAACTGGACTGGTAACAGGAAGCGGGACTCAATTAATTAACTTTTATAAGGGTTACTCAATTAATTAATTTTTATAAGGGATGCTCGGTGGGTAAGATCTTTGAGAAGTGTTGTCTTGGTATGCCAGAACGTGTTTCTTTTTTTAAAACGGTCTTTGTAGCAGGTCCCCACCTCATTCTGGTGACAGCTGTTGCTTAGGAAAGACACTTCCTGTGTTCTCAGGTTTAATTTCAATGCTGAGATCATCCAGTCCGCCTTGCTTTGGGCGAGCTTTGTTGTACGCTGCTAAAAGTGCATTTTTTACTGATAATTCAGCATTCCCGGGCTGTTCGGCTTTTCCTAGTGACCTATAAATCCAAATTCCCATTTAACGTACCGTGCGATGTTTCTAGAGCCCTGAGGTACAACCTTCTCGGGACTTCAAATATTGATGTCCCTCCTGTCAGAATCATTTTTAAGACTGTTTTAAATGGTAAATGAGGTTCCTGAGCTGCTGCAACGATTTAACGTTCTGGGCTGAAAGAACATCCACGTGGGAATGGGAGATGCAGGGAACTTGACACCTTTTTCCCAACATTCCCATTTGGGGAGGATAAAGGGGGGAAAAGGCCGTTAGGAAGAGACAGTTTTCTGGCTTTGCTCACAGAGGGATCCTGACTTGTGAAAGGAAAGTGTTTGGGATGCAGCCCCCCAGGCAGGGGCCCGGAGACGTGAGCCAGGGTCCTGCCTCTCCCCTGTCTGTCTTTGCTGTCGCTGGTTTTTGCATAATCTCTGACGGATTAAAAATCCAGAGGGGGAAGAGGATTAAGAAACAAATATTAAATCTGCCTGTTTTAAGAGATTTTTTTTGACTAATGTGAGAGGAAAAATATTTCAGTAACGAACAGAGCGAGAACCAGTGGCTTTATCTGCTCTGGGAGCACTGCGCTCAGGGCCTAACGGCTCAAACTCACCAAAAATGAGGCCCCTCGTTTGTCCAAGGATGTTTTGCATCCTGTAAGAGCAGGAAATGCTTTCCCGGGATTATCCCTGACCCCGCTTTCAGCACGGGAGTCAGGTTTGGAACGACGGGCACGCGGAGTAGCTTCGAGAGAAACCCCGTTGGAGGGCCGGGAGCCCCACGCACGTAAAACAAAGTCAAACCTGACACGCAGCTCTCGTGATGAAATCTTTAATTATCTCGAGGTAGCGAATGCTCCGTGCTCTGGCCTTGTGCTGTTTCCCCCCTCCCCGGGCAGCGGCTGGAGGATTTTCATGCTCTTTGTTATCTTTCAGTGGACAGACGGACCCCCTCCTGTACAGTTCCAGGCACAGAACGGACCCACCACCAGCCTGGCCAGTCTCCTGTGAAACAGAATCACTATCAGGACAGTGTGTTTTGAAAAAGCAAAGAAAAGAGAGAGAGAGAAAAAAAAAGAAAACAAACAAAAAAGCCAAAAAAAGGAGAAAAATATTCACGCAAAATCTTTTCTTCAAAGAAAAGGCAGCAAATTCCTCTTCTAGCGAGGGCCTTGTAGGAAACAGATCGCAGAAAGACAACGAACATTTCATAGACTTGCGAAGTGAGAAGGGCATTTTAAGCTGCTTTTACATAACGTGTGTGAATATACAGCTAGTGTGTATATACCTACTGGTTTTAACCTGCTTTCCTCTTACTGAGAATTAAGGTTTAGTCCAAAGGACACTTGTTCCTTCGATTGTTAGATACCCGCTTTTTACAACTGGTCACGGGAGGTGAAGAGGACTCGGGGGTTTGAGTACCGAGGGTATTCGAAACCCTTCCCCCTTCCCTGGAGTGCCTCCCAGGCCGGTTTTAACGTCTTGCTGCGCCCTTCCACTCCGGGGAATAATTGGATTAAATCACGATCGATTGTAGGGCGCCCTAAAGTTCGAAATTCTAGTTTCTGAGGGAATATTCTTTTCCTTCTCGTTGTCCGCGAGTCGCTGCCAGCGCTGGCCGTGGCCTTGCGGTGAAGGTAAGGACGAGACGGGCGAGATCCGCGTTGCGCCGGGCAGGGCGTTGGCGGCCGCGGGCTGTCCGTGTCCTGCGGGCTGGTGCTGTTGTCACGAGGAGCAGGTTCCACCTCCCGGAGCTGTGAGGGTGTGACCGTGTCCCACCACCTTGGCCCTACGAGGGTCTTCCTTCCGTCTCCCTGCACTGATGTCCGGCCCCGCGCAGGGGAAGGCAGAACCGCAGCTCTCTCCATCTCTGCTACTTTGCCATGGTTTGGTGGGAAGGAGGGAAGGTCTTGTCCTCCTGTCTGGTCCCCGCGTTGGCCGAGCGCCTGGGAAGCAGCGTTCTGCCTCTTTTTCTGCAGCCTCGCTCGCGCAGGGAAGGCAGCATCTGTGCCTTAACAATTTTTACAAGTCAAACTAGGTGGTTAAACCCCAGATCCAAGAGAAGCCAGCGGCTTAGGAGGAGAACTAAGCTCTAGTCTTGCCCTTGGCAAAAAACTTCACGTTTTTCCAAACTTTGCTGGGTTTGCTTTCCTGTTCGCTCTCCGTTTTGGTGGGTTTTTTTTTTTTCTGAACTCTTCAGCTGTGAATTCTCACTGCGTTTGCCTGTGTCTCTGCAGCTGTCTCAGAACAGGAGAGACGAGGCCCAAGTTTGTTCTGCAGGAAACAGGGTGAGAGTTGTTAATCCCGTGAAGCACCGGCAGCTTCCTAGCGAGGATCTGTGCCAGTCCGCCATAGCGCCGCGTAAAGCTTTGCGAGGTTCCTGGGGTTGAATAAAGGTGTTTTTCTCTCTTGGTAGCTCTGCATATTTATCTCCCAGCTTAAAAGGGGGAGGGAAAAGGAATCTGCTAGAAAAATTACTTGTGTAGGGCTTTCTGTGATGGCTTCCTTCTGAAGGGAGAGTATTTTAGAGAAAATATCTGACCCCCCCTCAGACCTTTAGAACTTCTGTTGTAGGAGGAATACTGTGAAATCTGTCTTGAATCCTAGTGTGGTTTGGGTCACTTAGTCCATCCCCCGTGGTCATTCTTTCGCAGAGTCTCGTCCCTGGTCTAGCACCAGCTCACAGACACTTTCTGTAATTCAAACCCCTCAGGTTTTACCACTGAATGATATTAAGGGGCCAAGTGCTCGTCCGGTCACCAGAACAGGATTTTGTGGTTCCTCTCCTGGCCGTGTGATTGCCCGTTCTCAGACGCCGACTCTTGGAGAAGCAGTGGAGATCTTAGGCCTTGTTAAATCTCCAGCGGAGAAAACAGCCTCAATTTAGGTCTAGGGAGAGAGGCTTGTTAATATGTTTGCAAGAAAACTCAGTGCTGTTTTAAAGTCTCCCTTAGAACTCAAAAATAAATAGGAATCCATGAGCTAGAGGGTGTTTGGAGGTATCGAGCAGAGGGGGAATCCACGCCGACAGCCCCCGTCCCGCATCTCTTCCTCCCTGAGGTCGTCTTCTCTGAAGCTGCTGGGCTGGTGGCACCGCGGCAGGACCCGTCCCTGTGCCAGCTCCTCGGTGCTGCTGGTTCGTGGTGAGAGGAGGGGGGTTCCCGCTGCACCCCCGGCGTCGCTCAGAGCAACTTCCAAGCTCAACGGCGGCCACGTGCGTGGGTCTTGGGTCAGGAACAATCGGATAAATCCCACCTTGGGAATTCTGATACCCCGTGGACTGTGTTTAAGTCTTTCCCTTTTTTTTGTGTGTGTGTGTATGGGAAGCGGGATCTCTCTTTGGCTGTTCCCTCCATAAGTCACCGAGACGCGAGGATTCGGTACCGGGTTTTAGGCACCTAAACGCAGTGGCCGTTTCTTGGCAGCGCTCTTAACTAGTCACTGAAAAATGGGCTTGAAAATCTGCTCGAGTCCCGTTCGGGTAATCCAAACATTCTCTTTTTTTTGTCTTTTGTCACCCAATCCGAGGCTGTTTTTTAACAAGCCCATCGCAACCATAACTCGCTTTAAACCCTGGCTGAAAACGTGCTGCTTCCGTAAGGCGCTACTTCAAACCTCCCGACTCGAGAGCTGTGATTTGGGCCGAGTTTTAAGCGTTTTTGCAGCAGGTTGAGGTGTCCCCCAGCGCCTGCTCGGGGAGCTCCCGACCTTCTCTCACCGCTCAGGGACCTGCAGAGCTGGAGGTCGCGTTGCGGGAGAACCATTTGGCAGCAATTTTCTGACTTCTCGTTGTCAGTACCTGGGAGGGAGGGAGGGAAGGAAGGAAGCGCTCCAGGGAACGGCCGCTTGGGTTTTAATGGGAATTATTCGCTCAACGTGGGGTAGCTGAACTGTAATGTCAGGAGGAACAACCTGGGCTCTCCCCGTGCGAGAAACCGGCTTCACCCCGGCTTTGCTGGCGGGAGGAGAGCGCTCGGCCGCGCTCCCCCGCGGCCGGAACTCCGCTCCCTTCCCAGAGTCCTCTTCCCATGGCAGAATTTCAAAAATCATGTAAATTTGCAAATAACTCGGTGATTTTTCTATCTCTAAAACTCAATGTACATTTGTTACAATGTACAGTGCTTTTTAACTACACTTGTATATTAAATTATTTAATAGTTTTTGCTTTTCAGTATCTTTTGTATGTAGCAGAGATGCAAACAAGGGCCTCGTAACTGAAGTTCTTCCTAATTTTCGAATGCGCGTGTAAAGTTTGAACAGAAAACTAGAAGTTTACAGTTTACAAATACTGTTAAGTGCTCGGTCTAACTTGATTTGAACAACGTATTTCTAATCTTTCCTGTCCAATCGTTTAATTCTCTATAGAAACCGAACATGAAGTCTTTTATGAACTTCTAAAAGAAAAAAAAAGCTATTCTTCTAAAGATGTAATTTAGAGAAGTGTACAGGGTTTGTTTGTTGTTTTTTTTTCTCTAGTATTTTTCAACGAGTAGCAAGAACTTACACAGAAGCATCTACTCACTCTTTTGTAGATAGTGTAAAAACGTCTGTATGTACAGAGGGTGCAGCCCGGAGCAGGGCTTGTGTTTCATCTCCTCTGTCTGCCCAGCAGAAAGGCCCAGGATGTGGGAGATCCAGACCCAGCTGGCAGCTGGGGAACGGAAACCAAAAAAATAATAACAAATAAAAGTCATTTCATCCCTTCTGCGCTCTCACCGTGACAGCAAGAGCAAAACCTTGACAGGGATAAAACGCAGGGGCCTCAAGTCGCTGCGGTGCCCGTGGAGCAGCACGCGGCGCTCCCCGCTCCTTCACCACTTGGGTTTTTTATTGTTTTCCCAAATTTAGAAAGTAAAACGATGACGGGAGGAGCTCAGGAATGTCCCGTGTCACTCCGGAGATTACTGACCTCCCAGCCACGCTGAATAAACCCGTAACGCTTGGCAGTTGTCGCCACGGTGGTGAAACGGTGCCGGTAGCTCAGGCTCTACGGAACCCTCGGCGAAACCGGGATGAGGCGGCGCCTGCCTGGGCTCTCCGGGCTGTCTCCGTGTTTGTGAGTGTCAGGGCGGGACGAGGGGGGGTTCAGCGCGTGGTTCTCCCCACGCAGCAGGACCTTCGGCCAGCGCTCCTTCCCCAGCCGCTCAGGCAGGAGGTGGAACCGGGGCTTAACTTTTGTCGCCTTTGTTTCCTCTCTTTTTCTATATTAGAAGAATTTTTAAATAAAGTTTTAAATTTTACTACTTCTAGCGGTTTGTAGAATACAAATTCCTTTAGTTCCCTGCAGTTACCGGCCTACAAAGGGCATTTTTTTTGTATGATGTGGAAGAAGCGACTTACCCCTCACGCAGCACAGGCAGGTGTTGGAGGCCCCGTCCTGGCTGCGGGACGAGGGGGCAGGAAGAATCCAGGGGGAGCGGGGATAAATCGCCGGGGGTTGAGGGCTCCTGCCTGCAACGAGAACCAGAATTTCCAGCTTGTAAAACATCCTCGCGACGCGTCGCCGTGGCTGAGGGGGCTGCGAGTCTGCGCCGGAGCCCTGGGATCTACCGAGGCACCAGGGATGGGGCAGATGCCCAGAATTGTTCCGATTCCCGCTCCCACCCCAGTCGTGCAGTCGAGGACGGTGAGTACACTGGATCTCTGCAGGTGATCCGATTCTTTTTATTCGTTTTTAATTAATTTTTTTAAAAAGATTGCTTTCTGTACTCTTTTATCCCCAAGTTTTCTGGCAGGTACTTTTGAGCTTAAATTGAAACAGGAGGTGAAAACTCCATTAATTTGTCTGGAAGTGAAATTTCGAAGAAATGAAAAATTGTAACTCGACTGCGGCCCGTCCCTTTCCAAAACGTCACCTGAGCTGCTCAGCTCGTCCCCTGAATTTCGTCATAGAAGCTGAGTAGGTTCTGTTCCAACGAGTTACTCAATTTTAACCCAAATGGGAGCTTCTTTCTATGGAAAATCAGACTCAGCTACGTGCGGGTCCTTCCTCAGAAAAACCTGCGTCTGGCTTAAACTGAGCCCTTCTCATCGGCTGTCGGGGCTGGAGTCTCCTCACAGAGAATGTCCCCAGTGGGAAAGCTCCGTCTGAAACATCTAAAATACGTCAGCAAGAGGGACAGAAGGTTGGTACGTGCCGAACAGAGCCGGAGACGCGTCCATCCTGGTTGTGTTTTACTGCGTGGAAGCTCATTGTGAGCTCACAAAGCAAAATGGAGACGCCAGCCTGCTGGACAACAAGTTTTCTTCTGTCAAGTTACTGGTTTATTCCATATAAACACTTAAGTTTGTGATAGAACTAGAGATTTTTGAGGGTTTTTTGTAAGACGACTGGCTGCTGCGCTTGCAGGTGGCAAAGCTTCAGCTCACCTTGGTAAAACTGGCTAACCAGAAGGAGGAAAAAAAGTTACTGAAGAGATTTCTGGCAATAACTTCACGCAGATTCTAGGTAGTAAAATGCACCTTGTGCTAGACCTGAAACTCTCCTGATGACACAGCAGGTGAAGCAAGCTGAGCTGTAGCATGTGTGTGTGTTCCTGTGGGGATTAAAGCATCACTTCAGAAGGATCCAGCCCTTAGTAGTTAACCATAAAGTTCTGAAGAGCCCGAGGTGAAGCCCGTGGCTTTGAGTGCTTTGGGAGAGTCATTAACCAGAGTAACAACCGGGCTGGGAGCTGCGCTGTTAACCCTTAGTTTGCTAAAACTTGGCACAAAGGCTGGAGGAAGGGCCTTCTTCACAACCAGAAAACTCGCATTGGCTCTTACAAAGGATATCGAGCACAAAGTTGTTCATAGAAGTGGCAGGTCTTTAATCTAGAGTGGGAAAGAGCGATGAAGAGTTGAGCGTGTTGGAACTTTCCTGACCTGGATTCCAGCTCTGGTTCTGCTGCTCATTTTTCTTGCAAAAGCCTCGATTACGTGCCTCCCGCCTTCCCTGGTAAAATGGGAAGTATCCGATTTACACTTATTGAGGATTATAAATGAAAATAGTAAGCGTTCTCTCATTTGAAACCAGCACCCGAGGAACCTGCTATGAAGCCGCATCTAATCCTCTGATTGTACGTGGAAAAAAAACTGATGAAAGCTGGGTACTGGCATTATAACTAAAGTGCAGTTTCTGTTACTTTATTTACCCTCGATTATAAACTCGCTTCACTAAAGATTTTTTTTTTTTTTCCTTCTGAGAACAAGCTCACTTGCAGGTGTCTAAAAGCGCTGAATAAGAAGTCCTGGGGCTTATGTCAGAGACAGCGAAGGCAGGCTGCAAGCTGGCAGCTCAGAAGACATTTTTTAATATAAATACAGTTGTTCAGGGAGTCTCATGGGGAAAATTAATTTATTAATTCCTTTGTTCCCGTTTCCAGGCATCGCCTCGGCCGGGCGGATGGGGATAATCCCACCCGCGGGGGTCCCAGGCGCGGCGCAGGCCCCGACCCCGCTCCCGCAGCTCAGGGGTTAACAGCCCTTCGCCAGCTCCCGCGGGGAAGATCCTATCGGGGCCCTGTCGGAGGTGCGGCCGGTGGCTGCGCACCCCTGACCCAGATCCGCGGGGGAAGCGGGATGAGTCACCCCCACCGCGGGCTCCGGGGCGGCGGGCCGAGG
>VZZY01000366.1:0-10690 GCA_013400335.1 Eurystomus gularis
TATGATTCTATGAAAAAAAGTAAAATTAAATACTGGAGCGGCCAGAGGAGAGGCTCACAGTCGCATGGTCCTTCTCTAGCAGCTTGCCTGCGCTGCCTGTACATGAATTGCTCCTGAATTTTTCTGGTCACAAGTTTCCTGCAGACACGCCTTCACACCAGCCTTCCTCGGATAAACTTGCAGCGACACTTTCCAGCGTATCTCACCTTCTCCAGAGCTGGCTGTGCATGTGCTTTTCCTACTCTGTAAAAAGAACATAATGGGGAAAGTTTCCTGGTGCTTCTCACAGGTGAAGAGCACAGGCCATCTACTGCAGGGTAGATGTATCCAGGGAAGTTTTCTTTCATGCTATGCATCAGCAGCTGGCTGGCCTTGACTTTGGATTATTCCAGTTTAGCTCAAACCTGTTGCCAAGCAGACTGAATAAAATTGGGAAAGGGCAGAGGATTAAGAAGAAATTATCTGGGAATAGTGGTTGTATCTTTTTTCAAGTACAGACATGTCCTTAGACCACACCTGCCCCAGGGTGTGTTCCCTGAGCCCTGCTTCTGACCTCCAGAGGACCAGCACCTTAAATTATAGAATGGTTTGGGTTGGAAAGGACCTCAAAGATCATCTAGTTCCAAGCCCCTGCCATGGCAGGGACACCTCCCACTAGACCAGGTTGCTCAAAGCTCCATCCGACCTGGTCTTGAACACCTCCAGGATGGTGCATTCACAACCACTCTGGGGAACCTGTGCCAGTGACTCACCACCCTGAGAGTGAAAAGCTTCTTCCTAACTTCTAATCTAAATTCCCCTCTTCCAGTTTGAAGCCATCCCCTCTTGTTCTATCACCACAAGCCCTTGTAAAAAGTAAATGTAACGCTCGAGTCTCTCAGCAGTCTGGAAGGCAGACTGAAAACCAGTCTCTGTCAGCTGAAAGCTGTAGGCAAGGCTTTCAATAAAACACGTTACTTGCTCATCCTCCATGGCATCCAGCATGATGTTCTTCTCCTCCACATGTAACTTGTTGTTGCCAGCTGGATTAGCCAGCTGCTCAAAACCATGCTGGTCTAGAAATAAGGCTGTGACAAACGGGTTAAGGCCAGAAGTGTTCTTGTGTGAAGTCATTCTAGGAAGCGATGAGACTACTGGAAATGCATTGCTTGAAGTACTCAACTTCATAAACCCAGGTACAGCGAAACACATGGCAGTGCAACATAGAATCATAGAATCACTTAGGGTGGAATAGACGTCTAGGATTGCCAGGTCCAACCTTCATCCCAACACCTCCCTGACCACTAGATCATGTCCCAAAGTGCCACATTTACTTGTTTTTTGAACTTCTCCAGGGATGGTGACTCCACCACTTCCCTGGACAGCTTGTTCCAGTGCCCAGCCACTCTTTCAGTAAAGAACTTCTTCCTAATATCCAGTCAGAAGCCTTGACTATTCTGGGACTTCCATCCTGCTACTTATCTTTGCCAGTTTGTGTAGAATATTGCTTAACCTAAAATACTTTGCAAATCTTAAACCACAGCGTGCAAACATGAACGTGTCTCTGGCAGGCACCCATCTCACCACTGGTATGGGAAGCAGGAAAGAAGAAAAGGAGCTCAGTAGNTCAGTAGCCATGGTTCATGTTGGGACCCATCCTTCCTTTCCTCACCATCAGTGTCGTGATTACCCAGCCAAGAGGATGCATTTCCAGGAGGCACTTCACGTTCATCAGTATCACTTCTAGCCGCACAGAGGAACATGCCACCCCAGCATCAGCAGCTGTTTTCCACACCATTAGCTGTGCTGTCAGTTCACGCTCAACGTGTCTGGCTGCACCTTGATCAGAGTGACCAGCTTTGCTCCTTAGCAAGGCATCTGTTTTTAATGAAACTTTAAAGGCAATTAGTGGCTCGGTGTGTCAGTGAGGAGCCTTTGCACATCTGAAGGGGAGTTAAAACCTTGCCTGCAGTGTAATAAATGAACAAGGTTTAATGGTCCCAGAACACTCATCGATTACCTCCATTATCCCATGAATTATCTCCTGCAAATTTCCTTGCAAGTGTAGTGATCTTGTTCCTTAAAAAACAAAGCTGAGACTGCTTTCCTGGCAGGAACTTCTACTTCAGGAATGAGCTGTGGGAACATGTCTTATCGCAGGACCTGCTTATGGCCAAGGTGCCGGACCTGCTCCAGGTAGGCTCACCAGGATCAGGAGGGGGTTAAGAAAGGCGGTGGGCTAGCATAACCTGCCTTTAACATACGGAATGAAAATGTCAGAGAACACTTGGTGCAGTGTGTGTCATTTTCACACAGATTTGTCTCCTGCCCTCACTCTTCCTGTGAAGGAACGTATGCTGTCTGTGGGGAAAATTGTCTGTTGTTGGTGACATGGACAGTGGGATCAAGGCAGGCTCAGCAAATTTGTGGACATGATGTGGTTGACATGCTGGAGGGAAGGGATGCCATCCAGAGGGACCTCAACAGCCTTGATAGGTGGCCCATAGCAACATCATAAAGTTCAACACGGCCAAGTGCAAGGTCCTGCACCTGGGATAGGGCAAGCCCAAGCACAAATACCGGCTGGGCAGAGAATGGATGAAGAGCAGCCCTGAGGAGAAAGGCCTGGGATGCTGGTTGATGAAAAACTCAGCGTGAGCCAGCAATGTGCCAGCGCAGCACAGAAAGCCTCAACCGTGTCCTGGGCTGCAGCAGGAAGTGTGACCAGCAGGTTAAGGGAGGTGATTCTGCCACTCTGCTCCACTCCCATGAGACCCCACTCGCAGCACTGTGTTCAGCTCTGGAACCCCCAGCACAAGAAGCACATGGAGCTGTTGGAGCAGGGCCAGAGGAGGTCTACAAAGAGGATTCGAGGGCTGAACACCTCTTGTATGAAGACGGGCTGGGAGAACTGGGGTTGTTTAACCTGGAGAAGAGAAGACTCTGGGGAGGCCTTTTTGTGGCCTTCCAGTATCTGAAGGGGCCTGCAAGAAAGCTGGGGANTACAAAGGCCTGTAGTGATAGGACAAGGGGTAATGGGTTCAAAGTGGAAGAGGGTAGATTTAGCCTGGAAATTAGAATGAAATTCTTTATCCTGAGGGTGACGAGACACTGGAACAGGTTGCCCAGGGAGGCTGTGGACGCTCCATCCCTGGAGGTGTTCAAGGCCAGGTTGGATGAGGCCTTGAGCAACCTGGTCTAGTGGGAGGTGGCCCTGCCATGGTGGGGGGGTGGAACTAGATAATCACTGAGGTCACTTCCAACCCAAACCATTCTTTGATAATTTACAGGCAAATAACAGAGAGAGAGGATGAAAAGTGACTTTGCTGAAGTTTCTCAGCAGCTGAACAAGAAGATGGAAAAAGAAGCCAAATATCCAGATACCCAGGTCCCTGCCTTTCCACCTCACCACAAGCAGATCACCACAGTGCCCTTCACCAAAGACACCCTTGGTTTTTATTTAGGAAAGAGAAGAGGCTAGCTTTCTCCCCAAGGTTCATTTATGTTGGATTTTTTTTCCCCCCAAACTCTGCAGGGTGATAAGAGTCTCCAGCTTCCTGTTTCTGGAGCTGTTGTAGCAGTGGTGGGCAATTGCTCTGAGACGTATTGAGATGCTGTTTTGATGTGGAGCTTTTCTCTCTGCCTTTAAAAAAAAGCAATGAGAAAAAAAGTATTATTTATTTGACTTCACAAGGCACACGTACGCAGCGATGGTTTCTAAGCACTTGGGTCTGCTTTCCCATGATCAGCCCGAGGTGTCAGGAAGCATGGGCAGAAAGCAGCCTGTGTGCCGTGGGTGACATCAGCATCAATCTGTGTGCAGGAGAGGTCAGACAGGGAACGGCGAAACAGCTGCCGAGAAACACTATTGGCTACAGAGGCTGGTGGCCACAAGTGGGACAGCTGCTGAGGACGGGGTTGGGACATGAAGACAGTGATTATCTGCAGGAGGAACCTGCCATGGGTCTGGACCCCGCTGCGCCAGGGTGGGGGCTGCTGAGTCATGCTCCACCAAGGCAGGGTTTGCTGAGTTATGGCTTGCACAGCCCTTGAGCTACACACGGTGCTGCCTCCACTCTTTCTGGTTTTTGTTTTCTTTTTTCCTCCCTCCTTTGCTCCAAAGCCTGGCAATTTCGCAGAAGCAAGACACAGAATCTTGCACCATCACCATCATTTGTATTAATTTAAAAACTAAAATGCAAAATGTAATTGAAATGACCAAGAAACCAGCCGCCGCTGAAGGTCCTCTGTGCAGCGCCAACCCTACTTAATTATTGACCTGAAATTAAAATGAAGAAATAGTAATTAGACATGATTAATCTACGACTGGATTTAAGACTAACTACTAGACAACGTGGCTTCGCTGGTAAGAAGGATATTCCTGACAGAGACAGAAGGTAAAGGATAATGAACCCTTGGCTGGTTAGCAAACCACGAAGAATTGCCAAGAATAGGACAGAAAGAGGCAGAAGGTAATTCTGGCAGGAGGAGATCGTGACCACCAGCTCACTGACCACCTACCCAAATTATACACCCTACGCAAAAGAAAACAATGGAAGAGGGCGACGTAGCCTGCGCGCAAATTTAAATAAGAAGCGAGGAAATCTGAACCAATCAATAGAAAGAATAACAATGAATATGTATTAATTATTTGAATATGTAATGCTAAGTGTATAAATACAGAAATTTCTGGAGCTTGGCTGTGCTGTCTTGGGACAGGCACCCATCCATGCCCATAGATGAAATAAAGCTGAAATACCATTGCTCTGCGTGTTATTGGCTTGTTCGCCAGGTAAGGAACCCAGACGTGGGACCATGATCACACAGGTTCATCGGTGCTTTCCTGAGACTTGTTTTCTAAATAATCAGCTGCAGAAAATTGCCAAAAGGAAGAGCTGGGTCTGGTGTCACACTGTGATTGGGAATGTTCAGCTACAGCACCAGGGCAGTGAAGAGACTCAGGGGTTCGTGCCGCTTCCTCAGCGAGGGTGACTTTAAAGAGAAGAAGCTTCACAAAAGCAAACGTTCTCTACCATAGGCCATCCATGATGAGAGTTATGGCATCAGAGAACCAGACGCGGTCTCCCCTCACCAGCAACACTAAGCAAGCACAAAGGCTGCACCAAGGAGAGTTGCACCCTGCATCTCCACTGGCACTGCTGGAGGCAGGGAGGGCTGCCAGTGGTCAGATTCACCTTGGCAAATGCAGCATTGCAGCAAACCATCCAGAAAAGTGACCTTTAAGTCACAGGGGTCCTTCTCTTAATAAAGAGCAAACACTCACTGTGTGTGGAGGCAGCTGAGACTGACTGTGTCCTTCTGGTTCAATACAGTTGGGAATCCCAGAATCCCAGCAGGGTGGGGTTGGAAGAGCCACCTGGAGATCATCTCATCCAACCCGTGCTCCAGCAGCTCACCCAGAGCAGGGGCCCAGGATCATATCCAGGTGCCTTTGGAATCTCTCCAGAGAAGGAGACTCCACAACCTCTCTGGGCAGCCTGGGCCAGGCTCCCACACCCTCACACCAAACAAGTTTCTCCTCCTGTTCAGGTGGAACCTCCTGGGTTCCACTTGGTGCCTGTTGCCCCTTGGCCTGGCGCTGGGCACCACTGACAAGAGTCTGGCCCCATCCTCTTGCCCCCCATGGGCCCTTTAGCTCTTGATCAGCATTGATCAGCTCCCCTCTGAGGCTTCTCTTGTGCAGCTCAGCAGCCCCAGGGCTCTCAGCCCTTCCTGGGCACAGAGATGCTCCAGGCCCCTCAGCATCTTTATAAAGCTTTAAAAAAGTAGGACAGTACATAGACCAGTGTTTCACATTTTCAGTGATGCTCCAGATGCTTGGCATGGCTGTAACAGTCAACTTCACTTTACACTTGTGAGTCAACGTGCACCATCATCAGGTCTGCAGGTAGGCATTGGTTTCTGAAGGGTTGACCCACACTTGAAAGGCACCTGCATCAGTCCTTGTCACCAGCCTGGACTAACCCCATCTGAGCATCTAAGCTGTGCTGATCCCTCAAGTACTGATATATATGAGCCTAGCCCATTTTTAAAAGCCTTTAAGAATGTGGGCTGGGTACCCCACAATGCTGGAGTTCTTCAGTGGTTGTTTGGAAGAGGTACATAACCATAACTAGAAAAGTTCACAGCTGTACCATGAATGAGTGGGAAATGGAAAAAAGCTGCTGCTGGAAGAGGGAAAGAAGCACTTTTCCACATCTGCAAAGTGTGTTTGTATGAGACTGATGCAGGATAGCAAAGGAGGGGGAAATTTAGGGCCAATTTCTCCTTTCAATTGCAGGGTGCTGCTTATTGCAACATCCCTGAGAGATCTCAGATGTGCTTCCTGGGGCTGGAACTGGGCAGAAAACAAGAAAAAAAATGGAAAACAGAGAATTTCTGCTTCCCTCCACTTCCACGTAGCCCAGCAAAGCCTTGTCTGTGGCTCAGGTCACTCTGACTGTCGTCATCCGCACACTTGAAACCAACATGTGCCAGAGTTTCCATCAAAAGACACACTCCTGTGCTCCCTCCAGCCTCTGACCATGCAGTCAACCAGGAAAAGGGGCTGATCAAGCGGAAAACAAACAAGCAAAAGGGTTCATTGGTTCTTTGAGGGCCACAGCAATCCTGGTGCTAGCACAGGACGTATGGGATGGGCGACCACAGGCAGGATTTCTTTACACAGCACTGCTAGCTGATGAAAAATGTATGTGACATTGCAGCTGGAGAACAGGGTCTGCAGATAAAACCAGAAGAGGCTGAATGTTCCTCATGCCTCCTGCAGACAGGTGCATGATGGGGCTTGCCTCACTGCCCTGCACCTGAGGCTTCCTCTGCTGCCTGTGGGTGCAAGGACACACAGAACCTTTGGGGAGCAGGACCTGTCCCTCACAGCAGGGAAGCAGCCCCTGAGTGGTGAAATTCAGGCTATCATTCGATTATGCTTGGAAATCTTCTGTTTGACGGAGTCAGGGTTTCATTTCTGTACCAGCTCTGGACTTTGCATTCTCATTGGCCAATCAACGTGGCTCCTTGAGTCTCAGCTTCTCTGTTAAGAGCTACAGCTTTGGTTCCTTGCTATGGACAGCGGGTAACTGTCTAAGGCTAACTGTCTAAGGCTAATTCATAGAATCATAAAATCACTGAGGTTGGAAAAGGTCTCTAAGATCATCAAGTTCAATCATCAACCCAACACTACCATGACCACTAGACCATGTCCTGGAGTGCCACTTCCACACGTTTTTTGAACCCCTCCAGGGATGGTGACTCCACCACTTTCCTGGGCAGTCTGTTCCTGTACCTGGCCATTCTTTCAGTAAAGACATTTTTCCTTAAATCCAACCTACACCTCCCCTGGTGCAACTTGAGGCTGTTGTTTAAGATCTTTCTGTTTGAATACGGTTTCCTCTGCTAAAACCAAGGTCTGTTTGCCAGCAGCTGAGGTTAGCAGACACCACTTGTTATTTCTACCAGTTTTGTGCATTTCTGTCCGTCTTCATAAACCATACATGGCAGGTTGTCTCCAGATGGTTACTGTTATTGAGCATTTCTGTGTGAAAACTGCCTAAGCTATGCACCATTCACTGCAGTGTGACAACACAAGACTCTGGGAAGACCTTATTGCAGCTTTCCGGTGTCTGAAGGAGGCCTACAAGAAAGCTGGGGAGGGACTTTTCACAAAGTCTTGGAGTGACACGATGAGGAATGATGGCTTCAAACTGAAAGGGGGGATATTTAGATTAGAATGTAAGGAAGAAGTTCTTCACACTGAGGGTGGTGAGACACTGGCACAGGCTGCCCAGTGGGGCTGTGGATGCTCCATCCCTGGAGATGTTCAAGGCCAGGTTGGAAGGGGCCTTGAGCAACCTGATTCAGTGGGAGGTGTCCCTGCCACGGCAGGAGGTTCAACTGGATGATTACTAACATCCCTTCCAACCCAAACTGTCCTATGATTCTATGATTATACTTTCAAGAGGCAGCATTTTCTCTACTGAATGCCTCAACCACAGGTCCAGAAAAAAATACTGGTATTATGTTAAACCCAAAACAATTTATTCCACAGTCAGAGCATTTAAAGCAGTCGGGTCACTTAAGGCTAAGTGTTGCAGTCCCTAAAGAAGGTTAACTCCCATCAAAGTCAAATCAAGTATTAGGCACCAAATTTTAATAGTTGGACCTTAAACATTTTTTCAGACCTAAATGATCCTCTTATTCTATGTTTTTTGTTCAAGAATAATATATTTTTGCATGTTCTTGCTAGGACTTTATTAGCCAAACCTATCATGCTAACCTCTTCAAAGTGGACCATGTGTGAAGACGTTGTCCTCCTCCTGTCAGCTTCTGCAGTGCTCATTCCTTAGCTGCCTGATTTTCCACTACAGGTAAAGCAAGCGCTGGTATCTTTGAGTGCATGGAGAATTTCTGCCCTGAATGGATGCTGCTCTTACGGATCCAGGAGCTGTGAACCCTGAGCATATTTCTCCTCTGCATGCCCCAGGTTATGGAGCACAGTGAAAACAAGTTATCTTCTAATTATCATCTTAAGATGGCATAAATATGATGTCGTTATAGGCATAAGGAAGATAAAACAGCAACAGGAGTAACCCTGAAGCAAACTCCCAGCTGGACAGAGGTATCTACACCTTACATGTAGAACATGTAAAGATATAAATGGCCAGTTCTTTAACAGGCCTACCAGGAGATGTGTCCGTCTCAGAGAGGTTGTGGAGTCTCCTTCTCTGGAGAGATTCCAAAGGCACCCGGAGGCGATCCTGGGCCTCCTGCTCTGGGTGACCTGCTGGAGCAGGGGGTTGGATGTGATCATCTCCAGACATCCCTTCCAGCCCTCATTAGGCTGGGACTCTGTGAAAATGCAGATATGGTGGACATACAGGTGAGCATACCCAAGTCAACTCTAATGTGCAGAAATGGCTGATGTACATGTCCCAAACAGATGTGTTGCTTGTTGGTCTCGATGCCAATGTTCCTCTCCATTTCACTGCTGGCACTCCATCACCATTTGCCACGCAAACACAGCTTCGGGTACTGTAGACAAGGTTGTTTCCTACGACACTTACCAAAGTCCTCCCATTAAAAATCTATGGCAATCTAGGAAAGCATCCTGCAGGCCAAAGCTGGACAATATTTGCACTTGTTGAAACCTTCTCTGTGCTAAAACTGTAAATCTTGTAATTTAGTAGATGTAAAGACAGATATCCTTCCACTCAAGAAGAAATGAAAAGAAAAACTTAATTTTTCTGTCTAAAATACTAGCAGACAAAACTTGGTTATTTTGACTTAGGCAAGATTACATTAAATAGCTGGCTAAGTGAGGTGTAGGAGGTTGCCAGTGATACTGAAATGGCGGTCAAGAAGGCCACCAACATCCTGGCTTGTGTCAGCACTAGTGTGGCCAGCAGGACCAGGGCAGGGATCATCCCCCTGCACTGGGCACTGGGGAGGCCCAACCTTGAATCCTGGGGTCAGTTTTGGGCCCCTCCAAGAAGGACACTGAGGGGCTGGAGCGTGGCCAGAGAAGGGCAAGGAAGCTGGGGAAGGGTCTAGAGCACAAGTGTGGTGAGGAGCAACTGAGGGACCTGGGGTTGTTGAGCCTGGAGAAGAGGAGGTTCAGGGGGTCTTTTCTGGCTCTTGACAACTCCCTGAAAGGAGGTTGGAGCCAGGTGGGATCAGGCCCTTCTCCCAAGGAACAAGCAATAGGACAAGAGGAAATGACCTCAAGTTGTGCCAGGGGAGGTTTAGGTTGGACATGAGAAAAAATTTCTTCCCTGAAAGTCTTGTCAAGCCCTGGAACAGGCTGCCAGGGCAGTGGTGGAATGAAAAGCCATGGAGACGTGGTGAGGAGGGACATGGTTTAGTGGTGACCTAGCAGTGCTGGGTTAATGGTTGGACTTGACGATCTTAAAGGTCTCTTCCAACCTAATCAACTCTATGATTCAGTGAAAGTCATTTCTGTCTTGCCAGCTTTAATATTTTACATCAACTTGATCTATGCACTAATATACTTGTAGATAATTTATTAATTCATTCTGAATCCTGCTAATGGAAATGTGGTGAGATTTCACACACAAGGGAAAAGCACTGAGGCCACACAGACCAACCTAGGACAATGGGATTGACCACCAGAAACAGCGGACTTCATTGAGGCCTCTACTGAAATTACAGAGCTTGTTTGAACAGACTAATGTCCCTTCCAAAGCAAATTAGCTTCAACAAGACAAGGAGAAGTGTGTGGGAGCACCTCCTTTGTGCACTGATGCAATGTTGGTTATGTCCAAAACCACTGAGAAAAGGTTGAAGGTATTACCCCATGCAGAGAAGGTTTCACGGCTGGTTTGGGGGGAGATTGCTGCATTTACTGATTGGTACCTGCATTTTACCCACTATAAATACATCACAAGGCGGGGCCACAACCAGTCGCTGCCCAAAATCCACGTGGAAATTTCCTTGTTACAGTACAACAAACAAGCAGTTGACCCAGTTCCAATCTTAATTTTCTTTTGTTCTTTTTAAAATTGGATTTATCAGCAGATGTGTGCTGAGGAGAAGGCCTCCTACATTTGGAAACTGGGCCTGTGTGGACCTTATGAAGTTCAACATGGCCAAGTGCAAGGTCCTACACATGGATCAGGGCAATCCCCGATATCAACACAGGCTGGGGGTAAGAAGCTGGAGCTGAGCCAGCACCGTG
>VZZY01000369.1:0-14137 GCA_013400335.1 Eurystomus gularis
ATATAATATAATATAATAAAATAATATATAAATCTGTGTTATGTAGGTACTTATATAGATCCAATATATGAATTGATTTCACTTCACTGGGAACACTCTAAAGAGCCAGAATGTTTTGGCTTATGAGGTCTTAAAAAAAGTAGTTCACAGTATGAGATGCATGCAGCATATGGCTTTCTAAAGTGGGAGATAAATCCAAATAACTTTTATATCACTCAATGTTTTAACCAATGAGACCATAAAATGGAAATTGAAAACAACTTTAATGTCATTGGTTGGTATTCTACTGATGCCATGCTCTTCTGTGAATTCCATAGGTCACCCAAAAGGACTATCTCTAAGCACCTTAACACTGGATAGGTTTTAAAGCACTTGAATTCATACTTTTCCATGCATGTTTTGTCTTCATGCAATGCATTATAGATAGTTTGATAGATAAATAAATAAATATATAAAACCAATCAGGGCCTCTTAGTAACATCAGACCTAATTTCCTTTAATTACGCTTGTGCAATCATTACTAAATTTAGCCCATGAATGTATGTATAAGTGTACTGTAATATCTTATCAATCTTACAATATCAGTCATTCAACAGATGTATGTGTAGTCACAAGAAATGGCTATAAGTATGCTCAAGATGGAGGAATTTATTTCAATCCTTCTTGAACTTCATTGCAGGAAACCAAAAAGAATTCTTGTCTTAGGAATATAGCTCTGTCATCTTCACATATTTTGTGACCTGTATCCAGATGATGTAACTTGAAACTAACAAATCTTTATTGCATTTTATGAATGTGTAGTATACACACATACTCAGACACTCACATAAATACATACATATGTATACTGGGAATCAATCAATTTTAAAACCAACTTCTTTACAAGGTCTTTTTTTTTACCATCTCACCTGTCCACCACCAAAGTTCTCTACTCTAGGGAAGATCCTTCATGTCTACTTTACTCATGTGGATATTTTTATGCAGCCAATGCAATTACTTTTATGAGCATGCTGTAGATGATACTTTTATGTTTCTGTAAAGCTCTGATATTCAAAGAATAAGCTGTATTAAATGTGTAATGTCTAACCATAAATCCCTACATGTTGCTTAAAAAATTCTGTCAAAAAAATGATGATGTGATGGATGGAACTCATAGTAAAGTGTGGTGCTGTATCTCTTTTACTGTAAGTAAAGAATTGAATATTTTTTTTTTCCTTCTTAAATGCCTTTATTGGGCTGTTTGCTTCCACACAGTGCCTGGGATTTATATTTTTTTTTTCCCTCAGTGCCTCAAATTTTTCTAACATTTTAGTATATAGTGCTTTAATATAAAAGATTTCATACAAATGTAATCCAATTCAAAACACATGGAATAAGTAACAATTCATATTCATAAATGTAAATCTGTTGAGTTTATGAGATAAATTCCACAGAAAATTCATTTCTGCAGCATCTGATGGCTTAATTAGATCTAGGAATTTTTAGGATAATTATTTCTTACTTCCAAGAGGAATAAAATGACTCTAACATTGTAAGATTGTATTATTCTGTACACAGAATGACTGAGATGGAGAAGGAAAACTAACTTTCCAGAATAAGCGATGATTAAGAGTTTTTCAGTTTCTAGTGCCTTTTATATTTGAAAGACCAAGAGTGTGTTCTACCTACTGTACATCGTTATTTTGATGTTTGGGCACTCCAGAGTGGAAGTACCCAGGAACATTCATGACTTATTCATGTCAGTCATATTACCACTTGGAAAACATGAGAGATTTTTGCAGGTCTTTGTTACAGTTTATAACTTCTTAACCATAACTTAATTAGGGAGACTGATAGAAATTTCTATATAGACCCCATTTCCTTCATTTGCTGTATGAGACACAAAAACACTGTATTTAGAGGTCCTAAACATGTAGTTTCTATCAGACCTGTTCAGGTACATAACTTCTGAATAGTAGACTTTTGATGTAGAAGGCAAAAAGACACAGTTGCTGGAAGCTCTTAGGGCCTACAGGAACACAGTGAGCACCAGTCACGTAGACAATAGGTATAGTAGTGTCACAGAAACAGTTATGTTTCTGATTTCTTAAAAATAAGAAGATCTGAAAAATAAATGGATTAATAAATGAGTTAAACTTTAACTACTACATAATAAAATAATTTGCTGGTTTTGATTATATAATCACTTGAGTCTTGATTAGATTTTTGTATAAAGGTACTGTATTAATCAGAATGAGGCTGTTTAGAAAAGCATTAGAGTTTGTTAATGTTAGACATTAGGTATTCTTCATAATTCAACATGCTTAAGGATCATCACTGTATACTAAAACTCTCAAAAATAAATCAGAAAAGTAATAATTTTACAACTTTATAGAAAAGTTTTGAGAGAGATAATATAAAATGAAGGCCTAATTTAACTGAAGAAGAGGAAGGAGTTTTGGTGGGTTTGTGCAACAAGTTTATTCCAGTAAGAAGGTGATTTACTTATAAACTTCAGTTTAACATTAATTTTATCGGCATAATTTGTTATTTTGGTGAAATACGGGTGAGAGCACCACAATACGAAGAAAAATACTTTGTGTACAAAGGAAGGAAAATGTACACTGTCCAAGCATAATGTGTAATATTTTTTTGCGATTCTTTCACAGTTTTTATACTATCATAGGAAGACATTTCTTTGTAGCTTTCGTAATACTGACTGCATTTGGAGACCGGTATGTTCTGTTCTATCAAATAAGCAAAGTCCAGGAGAGATAAAATGGATGGAATAAACTACCGATTTGTGAGAGAACCTCCCAGCAGCTTCCTGTAGGTTTCTGTAAAGCTTCACGTCTGGGTAGTAAAAATATTTCCAGTTTCTGGTTGCTAATTTCCATCCTATGTTATTTTTTAATTTATTTGACATATCAGAGAATTTTACAGAAACTGTCATGCACTTGATTATGACTTACTTGGTCGAGCTTGTATTTCAGCATCATCACCCTGTCAGTTTTGTTCTTTTTGTGTATACTTTTACAGCATTACAGGGAAAAGTCTTTACAGTTGGAATAGGTTAACTAATACGAACTAGATCTTCTGACCTTATTCATGCTCACTATGACCTATTTGACGCAATGAAATGTTATTTAGAAGTTCAGTAGGCAACATGTAGCCTACTTATGTTTTGAGGACACAGATTTCACTGTTGTCAAATACTTTATATGACTTGCAACTTTGTGGGAGCAAAGGGTATACAGAATCTCTTAGAAGTTAATACCTGATAATGTAAATGTGGTGCTATGTTTTGCAAAATAATGTTGTGTAGTCTGTACAACTAACATTAAAAAAATAAACTTTTTTGTACTGTCTCTCAAAGCAGTTTTTTAGAAGTTAGTGAAACAGATTTTTTCCTCCTGAACTCAGAAAGAAGAGATTATTACAAACACTTTTGAAAAGTCCTATAATAAATTTCAGGCTATTTAAATATCATAACTATCTCAAGTTTATCAGCTACCAGTTTTCTTTCATCCCTGAGTTTTTAGTTTACCAACTGTTACATTGTTCTGAGGATTTTTATTTTATTCTGGTTTATAACAAGAAATGTATTTTGTCTACACTGCATTAAAATTACCTTGTGTGTTGTGCACCATATTTGTAACAGGAATGGAAATCAGATATGATGATTCTTGTTAAGACTTAAAGATTGTTTTATTAATAATTTTAATTTTTAACAACAAAAAATCAAATCTGTCTTAAAATCTTCTTTATCCCTTAGGAAAATAGAGGGCGTGATAGAGTATGAGAAGGATTTAGAACCCTTGGTCATTGTCAAGGCTTAGGGCTAGGCTGACCACTAGAAAAATGACAGAAGCTCTCTATTAACTCCTCTCCCTTTCCAAAGGGGAAGAGAAAGGGAATAAGGGAGAGAGAGATAGGAACTGGAAAAGAAAACTAAAACAGCTGTAATTAAAATAAAAACAAAAAGAAGATGAAATATATACAGAACTGATTGTTGAGATTGAACTCAACCACCCTGATGCCAGTTATGTTACTGTCACCACTAATGCTGTGGTGATCCCAGATTGGATAGGAACCTGATACAGGAGCTGTATTCAGAACTGAACTGGATTCAGCAATACATGGATCAGGATAGAAGGCAGAACAGGCAGAGAACTCCTTGAGTGCCTGTCATTGAAGAAGGAACTTGACCCTCATGATCCCTCAGCTTTGTACTGAATATGAAGTATATAGGATGGAATACCTCGTTGATCAGTTTATGGTTGCCTGTCCTGTCTGGTCCTCCCCACAGGTGCAGCCTTTTACTTCTACGTCCCTCAATGTGGTACACAAGGTTTAGCAGTAACCTTGGTCTGCAAAAGAGCGAGTATAAGTAGGAGCCTTTCTGCATGCCAACTCTTGGTAATAACTATAAACACAAAGTGTTGCAACTTCTAGAAGCAGACACTGTTTGCAAAAATAGGCAGCTAACTTCAGAAAGTGCAGTTAGTGAGAAGAGACTTACTTGAAAAGTAAAATCACTGAACAGAATTAGTTCTCTTTAGATTAAATCAGGACAGTCATGTACTCTGACATATAGAACAGCATGGAGACTAGCTTGCAGACATACGAAGACAGGAAAAATATTGTTAGAAAATATGTTGTATTATTCTATAACAACAGGAAGTTAATCTGTTATGTTTAGCTGAATGTACTTGACATGGTCAATTTCCTCTGAGAGGGAAACCAGCATTGATGAATTCAACTCTTTTACTTTAGGATATATTGTTCCTGGCCAATCTCTATCATGAAAGGAGAAGTGTGGAAGGTGCCTGTGTCCTCAGAGGATACTTAAACTTGCTGTAGAAATGTAGAAACCAGTGCTGTGGAACTGGTTTTGAGGTCTCACCGTGGAAGACAAGAGAGATATACCACGTGTGAACTGACTGCTCCTGTCATGAATGTTTCCATGTTTACTTTTCCTTCACCTTCTATTTCTTTTTAGGCTTTTACATAGTGCCTGCAATGTAAAATGAATGATCTTAAATAGAAAAAGGGACGATGTTTCTGTTAAAAACAACAACAGCAACAAACTATCCAAACCCTCCTAAAACTTTCTATACCTATTACTATTCAATATAAAGCCAACTGAAACTAATAGAAGGGCTCCCATTGTGGACTGAGAATTCAAATAAAATACAGAAAAGTAAAGGTAAGACCCACTTAAACCACAGTAGCATACTATAAGGAAGAAACATAGAAAGATAAAGATCTTCAAAATAAGCACCCAAAAAACCCCTAAGCTATTATATGAAATCTAACAAAATATACAGTTATATTTTTGTTAATCATAGATGAAAAAATAACACTATGAAAAATGATCACAATGCAGTTAAACTACGGGAAGAAACTGGTGCTGCCATAGGTGTTTTCACTGGATGCTATTGGATGCATGCCTATTGAGGCAAGAAAATGTAGTTTATTTAAAAGAAGGAATCAAATAGGAAAATATAGCACAACTTCTGAGAAGACAGGCTAAGTAAGAAATGTTAAACTTGGTGAAAATAACATGGTCAGAATCAAACTTACTTCATATATTTGTTGTGACTGTAGACTGGTTTACATTTTTCACTATAGACAGGAAGTAGTAGAAACTACACATGCAACTGGGTAGAGCACATGATTCCTCTAAACCTAACGTAGACCACATAAATGGTTGCAACCACTAGTTGAGAGAAGGACCATGAGTATTTGGATGAGGGAAAGAACTGTGGGAGTGACAATACATAGAAAAACATGCCCAGGAGGAAGATATCTGAGGAAAGGAAAGTATCTCTAAAGTTTATTTGTGAGAAAAGGGAAGTATCTCTAAAGCTTAACAGAGATAGGAACTGTTGGGGATCTTCTGTTAGTAGGCTGAAACAGCTCAGTCAGTTTCTGTTATCAGTTTGTTTCTTGCCAAATGCTAACCTGTGAGCAGAAGTTAAAGAAGAACCGTTGCTCTTTCCCAAACAGTATGGTGGTTATCAAGCACCACATTTTCTGTGATAGTGATGTATCAATCAGGATGAGAGGAGTTATGATCAGAATTTAAAAGGGCTGTGGTCTGTCATGTGTGATTTTGTCTTCCTACATCTACTATTGTCTTCAAATGTTCTTATTTGCCAAATACTAAAAATCTCCATTACATTCACAACTAAATGGCTAGCTGACAGAATTTAACTTTTCTCTTTCTTACTATCTCATTCCAAGTTAAACAGCCTTTTTTTTTTTTTTCTCCAGAAACCATACCTTCCCAGCCTTCTATTGCTGCTCTCAGAACTTCATTTGGTCTGTTCATTTTTTACTTCTCAGCAATGATCATAAACACATGGGTGCTCAGTTTTATCATGGTCATTTTATTTAAAAAGACCACTCTCCCATTTTGGTGTGCAGTTTATCTACAAATACAAATCACGGAACAGCTGGTCTCTTCTCCAGCCTCTCTCTTTTACCCCTGCTTGGTATATTTCTTTTCATTTGTTACATGTTGTTAAATACAAATCAGTTTTGCTCCTTTAAGGATTGTGTTTTCATGGAACACAGACAAGACAATTAAAAAATGAACAAATCAACGTAATAATATTGCTGTTTGGTTACATATCTAATTAAATAAGAAATTAATTTACAGTCTTGAAATTGACTTTGCAAGTCTTAAAAAACCCAGCAAAAACCAAACAAGCAAACAAATAAAATAATAAAGCTCCCTGAGCCTGACAAACTCTTTCGATTTTTCTGGTTTACACTAAATATAAAGAGTAGTATATATTTGGAAACAGAAATTCATACCTAGAGACAGAAATTCACACCTGGAGACAGAAATTCACAACAGTGTCATCAATGCTTAAAGTAGGTTCTTCACTTCCTGTACTCCTAATGCTCAGAAATATCCAAGAGAACCAGCCTTACCTTACACTGTGGAAGATAATGCCATTTTGAATGAGACTGGATAATAATGGTCACTTAGAACCAAACCACTCTATAATTCTGTGCTTAATAGAGAAAGCAAAGGCAGGAAAAGAGAGGGATCAAGGTAACTCAGGGAGGACCAAGCTTGAGAAAACAGATGGGTAAAAGGAACGAGATGTGAGGAAATGGGTTGATGGTTAATTCATTTTTCTGGTTATGCCCTGTGACTGATCAGTACAGACTGTCCTATCCTGGCATTAAACTCCATTTCTAATTATTTCCCTGAGTGAGGGGCTTTCTATTCTGTGTATACATGTGTGCACAGCAGTCTGAGTGCCAGTAACTGGAGTTGGACTCTGAGTCATAGGGTCCTATATGCGTTTGGTGCTGGCAACAGGTATGCGTGAAGGTATTCATGTCTGTGTCTTGGGAGCCAGCTATGTGTGTCTCTAGGAGTGAGAAGACTGAAGGAATGAGGTATTAGAGGGACCAGAATGTCAAGGTTATCTACCAGAGTGTCCATGGAGTCTGGGGGTTGACTGGGAGACGCATTCTACATATGTGTCTCTCTGTGCAGGTAGCAACTGGAAACAAGAGGATTCAAGGGCCAGTCACTGGGTAAACTGTCTAAGCTGAGTGACTGGAGGACTCCACAGTGTCTCTGTCTGTGTGTTGGTGAGTCAATAGTGTCTGCACCAGCAGCTGGAGTAGGGCTGCAGACTCTGGGGGCTTGTATGTTTTGGTGGCACCTGTTGGGGACAGCAAGGATCCAAGGGTCAGCTACTGGATGGACCACATGTCTAAGTTCAGCTACAGGAGGGATACATGTTGTACATACAGATATAGTTCCTGCAAACAGAAATTCATCCTGATCAGACATAGAGAGGAACAAGATGAGGCCATTGGTTTCTGTCTGTAGTGATCTGTGTGGCCAGGTATGTATACATGTGTGCTTTATATGTGCACCAATGAGAAATACTCTGTCTGAAACTGCCTCCTCCCAAACCATCCGTATTCAAATATCACCAGTGGATATATAGAATCATAGAATGCATTGGATTGGAAGGGACATTTCAAGGTCATCTGGTCCAACCCCCCTGCAGTCAGCAGGCTCGTCTCTTACTAGATCAGGTTGCTCAGAGCCCCATCAAGCCTGGCCTTGAACGTCTCCAGGGATGGGGCCTCTACCACCTCTGTGGGCAATCTCTTCCAGTGTTCTACCACCCTCATAGTAAAGAACTTCTTCCTAATGTCTCATCTAAGTCTACCCTTCTCTGGTTTAAAACCATTGCCCCTCATCCTATCACTAAATACCCTTGTAAACCACCCCTTCCCAGCTTCCTTATTAGGCCCCCATCAGGTACTGGAAGGTTGCTATAAGGTCTCCTTAGAGCCTTCATTTCTCCACGCCGAACAACCCCAATTCTCTCAGCCTGTCTTCACAGAAGAGGTGCTCCAGCCCTCCGATCATTTTTGTGGCCCTTCTCTGGACCTGTTCCATCAGGTCCATGTCCTTCTTGTGTTGAGGGTTCCAGAGCTGGATGAAGTACTCCAGATGAAGGCCCACCAGAGTATTGTAGAGGGGCAGAATCACCTCTTGCCATCTGCTGGCCGCACTTCTTTTGATGCAGCCCAGGATACAACTGGCCTTCTGAGCCACAAGTGCACATTGTTGGCTCATGTCCAGCTTTTTGTCCACCAGTAACCCCAAGTCCTTATCCTCAGGGCTGCTCTCAATCCCATCATCCCCCAGCCTGTATTGATAGCAAAGGTTGTCCTGATCCAGGTGCAGGACCTTTCACTTGGCCTTATTGAACCTCATGAGGTTCACATGTGCCCACTTCTCAAGCTTTTATGATTCTGTGATCAATCCATTGGCCATTACCCTCTAGGTGTGGCCATCCAGCCAATTCATTATCTATTGAACAGTCTGCCCATCAAATCCATATCTCTCCAATTTAAAGACAAGAATGTTGTGGAGGACCATGTCAAAGGCCTTGCCTTGCAAGGCATCCAGGTAAATGGCATCTATAGCTCTTCCCTTGTCCACTGATGTAGTCACTCCATTGAAAAGGCCACTAGGTTGATCAGGCAGGACTTGCCCTTGGTAAAGCCATGCTGGCTGTCTCGAGTTACCTCCCTGTCCTTCATGTGCCTTATCAGAGCTTCTAAGATGATCTGTTTCATGATCTTGCCAGGCACAGAGATCAATTGTTCAACAGTCTAGAATGCTGAGAAGGAGGCTCACTCCAGTTCCTTCTTGTTGCAGATATGCGTGAGGTCTGAAAGACATCACAAGTGGATACAGATGAGCAGCCTACTTGTTAAGCACTTGTGTGAGTGTATTAGCTGTATTATAACCAAAAGGTAACAGACCATGTATATAGAATCAACAATATATTGTTAACACAACTAATGCATTACTACTTTAATAATCCAGATAATCCAATAATCCAAATCCTCTCAATACAGAAAAGCCTAATTAATAATACAGTTTAAACTGAAAAACACACCTATCCTAGTACCCACAGGTAATGTTAGGGTCACTCAATATGCCTCTGGGTCTTATCATCATCACTGAAATCCTCAGGAAGAATGTAGGCAGCAGAGGGTGGAAACAAGAAGTCACCAACACCCTAAGGTCTTCACTAGAAGGAGCTGATGCTGGTGGTGGAGTCCCTTCCTCCTTAGTCCTTGGGATCCCCTTGGATTCCTTTTTGTACATTTTCCCATTCCCACCTGCTCCCTTCTCCCTGCTTTCAGGGAGAGGTTGTAAGCTTCCCTGCAGTCCCCCTGTATCACCCAGGGGTCAGCCTCAGTGACTGTCTGAGGCTGTCACTCCCTTCCCAGTAGTACTTGCAGAGCTGGAGCTCAGAAAGACTGAGTAATGGATGCTTGGCCACAGGGCACCTGGTAAACCCAGCTCAGCTCTGCTTAGGCCAAAGGCAGCCCAGCCCAACCCTGGGACCCAACACAGTCTGACTCTTGCCCCCAGCAGTGGCAAAACCATGTTTATTGGGCTATGTACTGCACTGTTTTTAGGCTATAAACTGGTTTGAGGCATAAGCTGGTTTGTATACCACCTTTCAATTAGCATATATCAAAGTTCATTCTGCATGTGATATATATTTTCATTGTTTAGCTGTATGTGGCTTTATTCCCTTAAAAGATTTTAAATCCTCTCATAGTAGTAAACTCATTATTAGAAAAATATATTAGCCTTATTTAGGGGAACAAAATGACATGTAAAAGAATGCAAGGGCTTTCCATTTCCTAGAAAATTAGTTTGGTTTGGGCATTGTGTCTTGAACTGCTAATAAATTAGCTGCCCATTGTTCTACAATGATAAATAGGGTAAGTCAGCTCATGTTATGTTAACATAAAACTGAAACAATACCAGAGAGACAAATGGAGTCACGCTGATTTGGTATCAGGATGAGGGCCAAAGTATACAAACAAGATCAGTTACAAGAATTTAGCTCTGCTACTAACAGTGAATACAAAATTTAAAGGATCAATAATTGTGTTTTTGTAGGTACACAGTGTCTGATATAAACTTACATTGTCAAGTTGTAATTTCATCAGTTTTTAATTGTACTGTCAGAACTCTCAAACATAAGTATAGCTAATGCTTTGAATTTGCAATTCTATGAAAAATCTAAAGCCTGATGTATGTAAACATAAATATAACAACAATAATACAGCAAGTAAAATTCATAGAAATCATACTGGTTTAATATAACTGCATTGAAAATATGTTACTATCATTTTAAAATTTAGGAAAAAAAAAAAAAAAACAAAAAGAGAAAAATCTTGGCAGCAATATACCAAGTGTCTCATAGAGAGGCATTTGATCTGGCAGAAGACAAATGGACATGAAGATTTTAGTTTTTACTGATCCGAGACAGTGATTTCTGGCTGCAGGCAGAGCAGTCCATTGGTAATTTCACACCATGCTGCATCTACACATAAATTTCTAGCTTTGCCTCCTTTGACTGTTTTATGAGAATTCTTCCATGTTCTATCTCACAAATATACATCAAACCAACACACTGAAAAAAGACAGACTATGCAAACTGATTCTGATATCACCTTTTATTGCTATGAAGAATAGATACAAGTCATGCAAACCCATGGAGACTCTTCAAGTTTCCACCATCAGCCAGATGGCTGCATTGCTATTACTCACTCATCTCTCCTAAAGCACATGCAGTCTCAGAGGTTCAAAGATTCAATCATCATTCAGCAAGTTGTGAACGTCTTGTGGGTGCTTCAGGTTTCTTTATTGTGTCACCAAAAGAGCTAGCTTTAAACATAAACTAGGGACAGGGCAAAACTAAGTAGTAATTTAAATGGTGACATAGTAACAAGAAAAATATTTGAGCCACCCTAAATGAATAGAGTCCCAAAACTATTTCCCCCACTGAGCTACTTTGTGTTCTTGTCATTTTCGATGATGAACATGCTTCTCTGTCAAGGATGTAATTTTGGTGATCTCCATTCAAAACTAAACTAATGTATTTTGAAGAAAGATGCGATATTACTTGCAATAAGAAAGAATTCTAAGGGGAAAAAAAAAAAAAAAAGACAATTACATTCATTAATGATACCATCATCCTGTGTACACTTCACAGAGAGCTGTATTCTGGAGTGTCAAGCTGGTCTGGACTACATTTATTTTATCGTTTCTCTGTCTCTGAACCCGTTTCTGAAGTAACTGTCAACATCTGCCTCTGCACTCAGGCCCCCTCATTATCCCCAAATAAATGGCAGCAGGCAGATTCACACACAGAGATAACAGGAGCGTAGCAGCTTTAATAGAGAGCTCTGACACGAAAACGTTGTCAGAATCCAAATTTAATCAACAGTGCCACCACGTGGTTGTATAGCACCAGATGTTAAAGCTCACTCGTAAAAATGATTGAATGGCTAAAAATACGTTTGTATTTTGAAACTGAAGTCTTACTAACAGAGCAATCGAAGTTTCTGTACGTGAGTTGTAAATTTTAACGGAAAGTAATGCCAGTGTCTCCACAACAATATGTTGTCTGTTATAAATTTTCTGTAATTACTCGCGTATCTTGAAGACTGAGTAATTCTGATCTTTCAATAAACGATATATCTTTTTTAAGGTTTCGCTACATTCCAGGGAAGGGTTCATAAAGCACTCTGACTTTTTATGATTAATTTTATCCTTCCCCAACCTGTTAGCTCTATGCCAACTTTTAATTTAAGTATATATGAAATTATTAAGGATAATGCTATTTTTAAAACAATGGCCTTTAATCCGGTAATTTTATTAAGAAGAGTCTTTGTTCTGGTCACAGAATATTTGCTGGTACTCCTTTAAATGACTTTTATTAGCATACTAAAAAGACAATCACAAGTACATTTTAACTATATACCTACAAAACCAGAATTTCTTTTCAAATAGCAGAAAAATCTATTATATGTCGCACACACTGCAGTACACAAAGGAACATTCTAACTGTTCTATCCCATATTTTCATATCTAAGATGTAAGACAGCAACAGCAACATCTCTCAAGAGGAGGTGGAAGTGAAAGAGTAAACTTAATGAAGTAACAACGAGATGGCTAGAAGAAAGACTATTGACAGGTTTAAATAAGCAAAGGTGCCTTTGCAGTCCATCCTGTGCTACTTAGTAGAGAATTTGAGGAAGGAGATAAGCTAATATCTGTGCCAATGTACTTAGACCACATTGAATTTGACTGCACGTTGGAGAATGACACCCCCATGTCCATGTTTCAGTGGCAAATCATTACATTTATTCAGCGATGCAGTTTCCACACATCAGCTGCATCTAAATCCTGAAGATAAGTTCTGCATTATAGAATCCACAGCTGTACCACATGAAAATCCATCAGGCCAGCTTGAGCCACAGCTGTATGGTAGGCAGTACTGAGACACTCTTCTGTCAAGTTTCACAGACTTCAGTCCCTCCTCCTGACATGTAGAAGTAACAGCTGTCTTCTTGGTTTGCTGTTTCCTGTTCAAGTTAGCATTCACCTCTAACATGCTACCACTATTTAGATAAGCCCCACAGTCTGCAAGGGAAGAGCAAGAGAAAGCTTTTCTGCAAGGAAAGGGTAGTGATATGGACTGAGGGCAAGAGTGTGAGCCTAAAGGGACCTGAAAAGGGGAGGAAGGGATTCATTTGCTCAGGCTTTCTTTCAAGGCCACCTCTATCTCACCATGAAGACCTTCAGGAGATGGGATGTGCTCAGGGGCCTGGTATAGTTGTCCACAGTACAGGAATCATCATAATATTGGTATGGAACAGGATCGGTTCAGAACGGCGACACAGCCTCCTTGGAAAGCATATTAATCTAAGTCCATTCTTAATATGACACTAGTACTTACAGTTCAGAAAGGGCAGTGTTTTGGTAAGAGGTGCATTCAGCTCGGTGTTCTGGTGCCTTGATTTAAAAGAAAAGTGGGGAATGCATAAATACAGTACAATCAAACTGTAGCCTAAATAGAAGAAGTGGTAGAACAATGTGCATTACTTTCATGTATTCTGTGGTAAGCATTCCTAAAAGAGAAATATCCTCAAAGTACAGCATGGGGCTAAATAAAAATGTTGCACATAAATGAATAACATAATGCATAAAAATAAAATTCTTAAAGTGACTTATGTTAAACTCCCAAGAAAAAAAGACTTTATAATGACGTTCATCAACCACTGAACAACCTTAACTTGATCCATTAAGATGCACTGTTAAACAATTCATTAAATTCTTAAGGCAGTGTGACATATGATCAGATTTTTCCTAAACACCAAGCTATCCTATTTGTAAACAATGATAAGAATAGCTCTGAATATTTTTCTGCAGATTGTGGATGCAAGAGCCAAAAAGGTTGTAGTGGGTCTGGCTGAGCTGGTTTTCCACATAGCAGCAGTGTTTTGTGCTGGGAGCTAGAAGGGTGCTGATAACACACCCGTGTTGTGACTACTGCAGAGCAAGGATCCCAACATTCACCCCTCCAGTGGAATGGGGTGGACAAGATCTTGGGAGGGGACACAACCAGGACAGCTGACCCAAACTGACCAAAGGGATATTCAATACCATATGACGTCAGCTCAGCTATAAAGCTAGGGAGAAGGAGGAGGAGGAGAGGGGGGCCGTTCCGTTGTCCTCCAGAGCAACCGCTACGCATCTTGGAGCCCTGCTTCCCAGGGAGTGGCCAAA
>VZZY01000369.1:14212-31112 GCA_013400335.1 Eurystomus gularis
GTGGCTTGGTGGACACCTGGCACTCAGCCAAGGTTAACCCACCACAAAGGTATAGAACACAATTAAAGGAAAAAAAGAAATTAAATTTATTTGATCAAATAAATTAAAATTTAGTACTAAATACTTTTTTTTTTTTAAGAAAAAGATTGTCAGAACTGTTATGTGGGAATTCAAATACCAATTCTCAATACACAAAGCAGAAGTCTCCTTACATAATTGATTCTTTCTTTACCATAAAGCTACAATGATTCAAAATCATGGGATTATTTTTTCTGGTCATGGATCTAGTTATGGAAAATTAATTCATTTTCTTCAGAGCATAATTGGCTTGTACTATTAAACATTGATCTTAATTAAAAAAATCCAAGCTGCCATGTTCTATAAAATTGATAGAAAAAAAACTCCAGCAAGTAGCAGGTATAATGAAAATTATAGGGGAAAAATTATTTATTTTGCAAAAAGTGCTGAACCACAGTCTCTATATATAGCTAAAGAGAAGGGACAGAACACTAGTCTGACAATGGACGTGATAGCAGAGAGCAGACAGACAACCAAGCTTTAGTCAGAACAAGACATTCAGTATCTCTGAAAGTTTCTTCAACCCAGAAAAATCGTTGCTTTGCTAACAGTGGAAGGCTGGGGGGAAAGAAAGAGTGTGTGACAAAGATTTGTTTGTACTCCCTTTTATTTCTATTCATTTTCATTAATAATTTTCTTTATTTTAATGTCTATTCCTTTAGTTTCTGCTCAGATAAAGATAGATTTCCAGATTCAAAATATTTTGGGGCATGATCTTTAAGGTAAAAAATGCTGATTGATCTACATTTGCCAGACAAATTCAACCTAAGGTCTGGAAATACATAGATCTATGACTTTTTAAGAAGTGTGCATAAATAGCACCTGCTTACTCCAAATGCATTGAATTCTTGACTTCTCAGTCACAAAAAAAAAAAAAAACACAAAAAAAGGATAACAGTAAGTCATTGAATATCCAGAAAGTAAAGAGTGTATTATCTACAAAAACAGCAGTGCTGAAGGAAGAAATGCAAATAAATGGGTTGTACAGATCAGGTTCATCCACTTTCACTTTAAAATTTGTTTCATATTTCAGAAGCAAAACATCATCAATGTTAGTAAAGTAAAACATAATAATAAAAAAGAAACTGTGACATCTTAGCTTGAGAGACTGCACTATTACAAGTTCAGCCGTGAATTGATTAGTTACTTATCAGATGATTGGTAACATGGCAAAACAACAATCATCTGATTTATAAATCCAAATGGGACAATTATGCAAAAATGCTTGGGAAATTATATGATTAAAGGCCAAGATAATACATTAAGGGAACCCATATGGAAGGAGCCCCTAAGGAATGAGCCTTAGAGGTCCACATACAAGCAACTGAAGTGACCTTTGTACAAACTCAGCCTATTCACAAGCTAAGTGTGAAAATCACCTTAGTTTTATAAATTGTTAAAAAGTTAATTTTTACTCCTAATAAACAGTCCACTGCCAGCTATATCACACAATACAAAGATTCATTTTTATCAAAGTTCCAGCATGGGTATAATGTGACACTGTATGAACTTATTAAAGTTAGGGGTTTTTTAACAAAACTCTAGTATAAAATGCTCAATGATGCTGAACTATATTTGTATAGCAAAAAGTACGTACCAGAAATTAGCATGCTAAAAATCTGTATACTTGCCTCCATGTGTGCAAACTTATTTCATATCAAATTTGAGATTAGTTCTCAAATAATCTTCAACTTCTAATAAAATAGTACGGACATCATATCTTTATTTTAAAAAGCAAAAAAATAAACAAACCTCAGGTACCCTCCAGCTCAGCCTGTGGTGCCCTCAGCTCCTGCTAGTGCTCCTCCTTCTGTGCAGGGCTGCTGGGGGCCTGCGCTGGACCCCATTGGGGTGAGGGGCATCTGCACACCACAGGCCCCCAGCCTGCACCATCCTGCCCCACGGTTGAAGGAATGGGGAGCAGGCTGTTGGCCACCAAAAGCTTATTCCAACAGTCACCAATGGTCACCTTCTCTGGGTCTGTGAGGGGCAGCAGCTCCCTGTTCCTGTGTTAGCCACCGCCTGCCTTCACTGCGTAGGAGCAGAGACAGTGTCTGCCATGAGCCAGGAGTAGGAAAGTGTGGCCTTGTATGTGTGACCTCATCCTGAGCACTGAATGGAGGGTGGGGCAGCATGGCCTTATATGGGATGTCCTGGCCCCCCCTGCCACACACAAAAGCAAAGGAAAACAAAAAGATTTATTTTCTACTTCCTATCAGCATGCAATGTCCAGCCACTGCCTGGGAAGTATGGCATGGTATGTGTAGCTGTTGCTGCTGAAAACAAATGCCTTAATAACAAATGCCCTCTCCCCTCCTTTCTTTTACCTTTTATTGCTGAACAAAGGTCATATGGTATAGAATATCCTTCTGGTAACTTTGGGTCAGCTGCCCTGGCTATGTCCCCTCCCAAGATCTTGCCCACCCCAGCCTACTGGCCTTTGGTTATTTCGGAGGTGCAAGTGTAGAGAATGCAGTTTGAAGAGATGGCCTTGATGCTGTGGGAGCACTGCTCAGAGGTAGTCAAAACACTGGTATGTCACCAACACCTTTCTAGCTACAAATACAAAACACAGGAGTATGAGGGCTGCTATGGGGAAAGTCAACTCCATCCCAGCAAGACCCAATACAATCTCCACCCCTTATTCCATGCCACTTGCATCATGATTAGGTCCCACATAATTTAATACATATATATCTTTACCAACCATCCCACTGTATTTAATTCTCATTACTGAAATCCCTTCTTACCAACACTTAAAACTTACACTACATGCTTAAACCGTCTTTATACCCAATATACAGGTTTATACATGCTCGTGAAGTACTATGCCCTGTCCTTTGACAGATACCATTCTACCACTCCATGGGCTTCCTCTACTCCTTGAAATGTTTATAAGAACAGGCTATGACATGGACACCATCTGTCAAGATAGGTGTTCAGTACAGGCATTCAATTGTTGGGTGCCAGCACCAGCTTGTTTGGGTCATCACTGCTCTAGCCCAGTCAACGGTTCAGGTATCTCCTGCTGCATTACTTCCTACAACATACAACTCACATGAAAGTTATTTTGGCACCACAAACTGCCTTTCAAAGCCTAAGATGTTCTTCTGGGCAGTGGCATGGTTTACAGTGCATGTTTCTGGCTAGCTGATAGTTGCTTCCACCATGGTGAGTATGCAGTGCTTGGCTTGGTGTTCATGGCAGTAGTCCAATGCAGTCAATTTGCCAGGCCTCGCCATATTAAAAACCCACCCGCCATCCTCTATTCCAGGGAGAATTTACTTGTGTATTACTTGCTTGTGGCAGATGTTTCACATTCATGGGTGACCTGTGCGATGCCCTCCATAGTCAGGTCCATCCCTCAGTCACAAGCTCATCTGTGTGTTGCATCCCCTCTATGCATCATGTAGCCAGCACTACATGGTTGATGCAGTGGAAGAAGACCATTTGTCTGCATATGGGTAAGCCCGTCTGGGCTGCTGCATTGTGGCAGGACATAGCTGCCTGGGTAGAAAACACTGCTCTAAAGGTATATTATGTAGTTACATCTCTCCCTAGGTGCCCCAATATTTCATAGGCACATAGAGCTACAAATAGCTCACCCTTATGATTCCAGTCCAGGTCCAGCTGAGCTACTTGAATTTTGATAGCCCTGTCTACCTTGTTTCAATATTATTCAGTGGCACAGCTTTTTGGTCATGTGAACATCTACATGCTGGGTTTACCCCTGTGCTGCTAATGGGTCTTCTACTGCTGTAGCCACTCCTATAGGGCATTAGCCAGCATCCAGGAGTCACTACAGAGATAGAGTAGTGGCTACTTTTCTCATGCAACAATCTCTAGGGGTAGCTGGATGGCTTTCACTTCTGCAAACTGATTTGAATCGCCTTCTCCTTTAGTGGTTTCAATGACTTCACACACTTATTGTTTTTTTCCTCCCCAAACACTTAATAACTCCCTTGCCTGAGAGATGATCACCTTTGTTGATAAAGTCACATAGGCTGGTTTCCTGGAACCACATCCATAAGAAAGCTGCGCTCAGGGGTGTGTAAGTAACTGTGTGTAACTACCGTCTATTTTGTGAACATAATAAAGTCACACAATGTCCCAGGGAGACTCCGAAAGCATAAATTAGTATCAGCACAATTTATGCTAATACTCTGACATTTTCAATTAATGTTTGCAAAAGCTAAGAGTTTAAATTCTTTCAAAATATGTAGGGGTTTTTCCATTTCTTTGTGAGACAGACCCCAACTCTTCACAACTTTGAGGTGGATATTAAATGGTCAAAGCCCTTCACAGACAACTGAAAGGATTTTAAACTCAGAAAAGCCATGATTTATAGATAAATAAATAGATAAATAATAATTTAATAAAGAAAACTAAAAATTGAATAAAGTACAAGAAGAATGGTTGTGGAAGATATGCACAAATCTCTTATTTGACACCCTAAGAGCAAACATTTTACTTTATAAACTTACCTGTATCCAAATTGCAGAGTTTTGGTTTGTCCTCGGTTTGGCTAGGATAGTGTTAATGTTCACAATCAGCTGTGAGAGGATGCAGCTGGGAAAGACCACAGCTAGGATAGCTGAAGGACTGAACCAGCCAATGGGATATTTGATACCATACTGACATCATGCCTGCTATATAAGGGAGGGGCTGGGCTTGAGAAGGGATGCCTGTTTTCAGTGGATGGCTTCAGTGTGTAGCTGGAGCAGGGGATGAGCATGTCTTGGGTACCAGGTAGAGCCTCATGGTTTGTATCACTTGCTTTATATATCATTTCATTAGTACTTTTGTTTTTTCTCTTTGACTTATTCTATTAAACTGTCCTTACCTCAACTTATGGGATTTCCACTTTTTTTCCCCTCCTGATTCCTTTCCCACAAAATAGATTAAGGGAAGGGGGATGAGCAGTGGTCTAGTGGCTTCATGGTGTTTAGTTGCCAGCTGAGGTTAACCCATGACAGGATTGCAACAGTCTCTGACTAGTAGTTCCACTGGTCATAGGAAGCTCCTTCTTCATCTGTGAATTCTGACAATCTGTAACCTGTCTTTACTTTAGCCTCCTAGCTCTCTACAGTCTTTGAAACCTTTTGTCTAGGCAACCTCTGTTGTTCCTCAGGGCAAGAATGATCTCCCTTTTCCTTGAAAAGGGTCTACTTGACCCAGTCACCTGAAGAAAAATAAGACAGCTGTGAATTACAGTAGATAAAATAGCTGCACTTCAGTATATATAATGGTTCTGAAAAACTATGCTCAGTAGAAATATAATATTAATACAATATTCAAGCACAGAAGTTCAAGAAAATCCTGTAAGCTGTATTAGCGTTATTTCTACTTCCTTGGACCTTCAGTGCAGTCTAATAAATGTATCAATTAAAATATGTAGACTCTTTGTGCAGTATGTTCAAAATATTTTTCATTTTTATCTTCTGTAAATTTATTTAAAGCCTAATTTGAATCTAGGACCTCTATATAGTTTATGAATGATTTAGTAATCAGTTTTAAAAAACTGAACCTTTAGTTTAACTGACACACTTTTTATTTGCACGGCATTTTTTCTTTTTTTGGACTTTATTTGTCCACTAAAGAAGGTTATATAAAGCACAACAAAGAGTAGGGAATTGACATATGATGCAAGGTTTCTGGTCCTCACACCAAAATACGTTTTGTTAGATTTATACTACCATTTTGTATGTGAACTGCTAAATCTTACATAATTTATTACCTAGTGGTGATCCTGGCAGTTATTGTTGATGGTGGAAAATTAATGATCTTACTGAATTATGTAAGCTGGCATTTTGGCTAATACAGTGAAACAATGATTTAGAACAATGTTGTTTGTACTTACCTTGCTTTTGTTGAGTAAACTACAACACTTTTGGATGCACCCTGTGTTCTGAGTACAAGGCAGTTGACATTACAATGAAACAGATATACAGAAAGGAAGCATAGGAGAATAAAAAGTCCTCGAAACCAGTAGGTAACATATGGTGGAATAAAGTTTTGCTACTGGATTACTGGTTGAAGTAACAAAAATTGAGAATTCATCTGAATACAGCTAACATCTTAGCTCTATTGTATACCACGGTATTAGTAATTTATGCTTATCAGATGTTTAAATGTGGTTTACCTTGCCCACATGCCAAATGCACAGCCAGCCACTCTCTCAAGCCCCCTCCTCAATAGGATCAGGGGAGAAAATAAGATAGAAAATCTTATTGGAATAAAGACAGGGAGCTGCAATAAAGACAGGGATATCACTTACTGACTTCCATAATGGACAAAACAGACTAAACTTGGGGAAAGTTAATTTAGTTAATTGTCAGGTAAAACAGATTTGGATGGTGAAAAACAAAGACAAAAGCTAAAACACCTTTCCTAACCCCCCCTTTCTTTTATAGACTCATCTTCACTCCATCATCCCCAACTCCTCTACTTCTTCCCCCACAGAGTAATACAGGGATATGGGTGATGGAGGGTTGTGATCAGCTCCATAATCTGCAGTTCCTTCAGGAAATACTCACTTGCTTCACCCTCATCTCTACCCAGGTTGCAGGGAAATACCTACTTCACCATAGTCTCTTCCAAGGGCTACAGGGGAATCTCTACGTCTGCTCAGGAACCTACTCCCCTTCCTCCTTCTCTCACCTTGGTGTTACCAGGGTTGTTTCTCACACTTTCTCCCTTCTCTCTGTCTCTCTACAACTTGGCTGATGGGTTCAGCCAATGGTGGGTGTGTTGGAGCCAGCCTTTGTTTAGCATGAGGCAGCCATTGGCTGCTGCTTACAGGGACAGCCCCTGCTGCTAACACCTTGCCACGTAAACCCAGTACAAACTGTAATGAGCAGGCAACAAGAACTTGAGGGGAAGTGGAATCACCTTAATTCTGAACCTGCAAAGCTGGGTCCTCAGGCCTTACCTACTCTCTTATATTGCTACTGCTGATGGCCAAAGTAGCTGAAGTGCATGCAAACCTATCAGAACTCTCACTCTGATTGTGAAACTAAAATCATTTGAATTTTGCCTTGTTCCTTTCTTACTAATCTTTTTGCATCTCAAAGATCTGTATCATAATGGTCTGTCTGGCTCGATGACCATGTGTCAATCACAGCTTGTCAAGCTAATCTGTAGTTCCATGGGCAGCAATGAGGGACTGTGAACGGGAAAAGAAAATTTGCTAATCCATTACAACTATGAAGCTTAACCTTTAGAATGTGTAATTCCAACAAAGCCAAACTAAAAGTCAGGCCTTTCTCCTTTTTTGGCATCTTTATATCATGTGGCAAGGCATGTGCATATTGTCTCAGTCAGAGACTGGGATATTGTGCATATATTTGACTGAAGGAGTCAACCAAAATTTAATATCTGAAATTATATACTTCCTTTATTCACTCCATGACTAGAAATTTCTTTTACTTTCATAGACCAAAACTGTATGTTGAAGAAAATGGTAGATGTTGTATTTACATGTTTGCTCCTAGGAAATCAATTTATTTACTTTTTTTTTAAAAAAGTAGTTCCAGCTTGCAGGTTCTTAGAGGGTTGTATGCATCCCTACTACTAGAAAAGTCCAGGAGTAAGTCTTGCCAATCTGTCAAGGAAAAACTAAAGGTGAAGAAAGAAGGTAGTGGTAAATCTTCAGTCTTTCTGCTGAACACAGAATTGTCTTAATGTGCCTTATTCAACTTTTTCTCTCCAAAAAACGTAAGGGGAAACTAGGCAGGATTTTGAACCTGTGGCTTATCGCTTTATTTTGCTTTAGTAGAAAAAAAATTGCTTAGTGCAGTAGAATTAGATGCAAGTATCTTAGAAGTCAGTCAATACAGTTTTAATCATACTTATAGCAGATTACAAATTAAATTAACTGTCAGAGAGCTTATTGCATTTTGTGTGGTATTTTTTCTTCTCTTTATTAGAACACCTTGATTTCAGTGGGAAGGGAGTTGGTGCTCTTCTGCCTCTGGAAATTTTTCAGCATCCATAATTTTTTTCCATGGTATTGTGAAATAGTATTGTATTGGGTTTACATGACAAGGTCTTGATAGCAGAGGGGCTGCAGAAGTGGATCATGTGAGAAGACACCAGAAACTGGCCCTAGTCTGACAAAGCCAGTTTCAGCTGTCTTCAAGGCAGACCCACTGTTGATCAAAGTTGAACTAATCAGCAGTGTTGGTAGTGTCTCTGTGGTAATATTTAAGAAGGGGAAAAACTACTGCACAACAGCAGCAGAAAGAGGAGAGTACAAAAGTGTGAGAGAAGCAACCCTGCAGGCACCAAGGCTGGTGGAGAAGGATGGGGAAAAGGTGCTCCAGGCACCAGAGCAGAGATTCTCCTGCAGCTCCTGGAGAAGACTATGGTGACAGAGGCTGTCCACCTGCAACCCATGGAGGACCCCATGCTCAAGCAGGTGGATATTCCCCAATAAAAGCTGCAGCCCAGGAGGCCACACAGGAGCAGGATTCTGGCAGAATCTACATCCCATGGAAAGAAGTCCATGCAGCAGCAGGTTTTCTAGCATGATGTGTGACCCCATGGGGGATCCATGTTGGAGTAGTCCATTCCTGAATGTCTGTAAGCTGTTTAAAAAAACACATGCTGGAGCAGTTCTTGAAGAAATGCAGCCTATGGGAAGGGCCTACATTGGGGAAGGTCATGAAAGACTGTTTCCTGTGCATGGGACCTCATGCTGGAGCAGGGGAAGAGCGTAAGGAGGAAGGAGCAGCAAAGACTGCACTATGAGCTGACCACAAACTCCGTTCCCCATCCCCCTGTGCCACTCAGAGGCAGAAGGTAGAAGAGTCAGTAGTGAAGTTGAGCCTGGGAAGAAGGAAGAGGTGAAGGTGTTTTTAGATTTATTCTTATTTCTCATCATCCTACTCTGTTCTTAATTGGAAATCGATTTATTTCCCCAAGTCAAATCTGCTTTTCCTGTAGTGGTAATTGGTGAGTCATCTCTGAGTCCTTATCTTGACCCACAAATTTTTGTCATATTTTGTTCTCCCATCCTGTTGAGGACAGAGTGTAATATAGTGGCTTGGTGGGCACCTAGTGCCCAGCTAAGGTCAATCTATAAGTTTATTTGAAAGGATGTTATTGGTCATCCAGTTCAGTCTCTGAAAATTCACAATATTTTGCAGATATCTTTTTAATCTTACCATTAATGTCTACAAAGATTGTACAATAACTATGTCACGAGAGAAATCTTTCTGTACTCTGATTGTTCTTTTACTCAGGAAGTTCTTATAACAACCGAGACAAATTTATCCTTCCAGTCCATTACTCCTTGTTTTATGACTAATGCTCAGTGTGACTAGCTCTGCTCTTCCTTTCTCTCATATAATTGCCCGTTAACTATTTATGCAGATTTATCAAGTTCCTCCCTAAGTATCACCTATTTAAACTTAATAAATTTAATTCCTTTCATCTTCACTTAAAAGTTATGTTTTATGTAGAAATAAAACAAGACAGAGTTATGTGAGATCTGTGTCTTTTTCAAAACATGAATATAGTTAAAATAATTTACTCTTTTCTGAAGTTCTCAGTTGACTTAAGGAAAGCATCCTTCTTCCCCCAGAACAGAGGTGTGACAAGAGAAAATAGTTCATAGCAGGTCAATTGTGTATCTCCTTGAGTTGTGATAGGTTTTGGGGGAAACGAAGCAGCTTAAAACAGTAGCTGTAAAACATGGTCTCTGGGCTTTACATTTCATTCTGCATTATACCTTTCAACATGTTTTAACAATGTTGTGTTTCAGATAACTAGGTTTTCTAGGATTTGCATTAACAAAGCAATAGTACTGCTTTACTGCATTTGATTGTTTCTGCCTACAGAAGGGGAAAAAATATGTAGAGAATTAACTGTTTCTCAATTACTTGTTTTGACTACAGAAGTTAAAGGTCATAGTCATCACACCGTGAATTTCTATGACTGTGATACCAAAGAATTTTCACGCTCCAAAAAGACCCCAGTCTATTGCAAACCCTTGATTTTTAGACTCCTTCACATTTTTAATGGCAAATACCAAGCTTTGAAGGAAGCAATATGTATATATTACCTAGTACTCAAGCCCTCTAGTAAGTTTTCTCAAGCAGAAGAATTGGTGCTGTGATAGGATTTTGACTTCAGGCGAACTCTATTGTAATCTTGTGGTGTGAATATCCACGAGCAGCTAAAGCGCATTTCCTAAGCTCCTGAAGTTCACCTATCCATTGGTTTTTATCCAAAAAGAATCCTATTGGCATACTAGAAGGCTGTTCTGCGGTGTGAGCCAAAGTTCAGTAAGTGTTGAAGGTCAAGAAACTTACTCCAAAGGCTAACCAGGTTAATTTATTCAGAAATAAGTTGACATATGCAGACCTCAGTTCTCAATTGGCTTAGATCTGATTTGCCTCAGCTGGGATGATTTCACAGAGACTTTTACAAGACATATAATTTAATAGACCTATAATATTACTGCATTTGCATAAAAAGTGCTCAGAACATAGTTCTTTTTGTTCTTCATATTTTTTCCCCTGAAATGGTTACTATACTTCGCACTTTATCCTGTATTCTTTAAGTGACTAAGAAAAATGAGAGGATTATAAAGAATGGAAATGTGTCTTACAGTAGGGGGGATACATATTTATAAAGAACACTATCTTTAAAGAAAATTGCGGTAGCAAAGTGTATGTCATAATAATTAGGGAATTATTAATGTTATCTATACATAATGTAGAGCCTGCCATATAGGAATGCTATTGGACATTTGCCCAAGATGCTTAAAGTAAGATTTCAACAACTTGTGCTTGCCTTTGAAGAATTACATTTAGAAGATGGGAGGAAAAAAATAAAGAAAGGGGTGTTTTGGTACTTGTTTTAATAAATTATATGAAGAAGCATAGCATCATATTTGTTCCTTTACATGAGAAATTACATCAGAGCTGGCAGATCCTCGTACCTATTTCTTGCTTGGTTAATATAGTTCATGGTAAGAGTAGATTTTTATCTTCTTTCTTAATAGACTTTTGGATAAGAAAATAATCATTGATGCTGATAAGATTGATATTTATTTACAATAGTTATGAAATGGAAACCCAAGTTTCAGATCTAAATAACTAAGGAAGGTATTTAAGTGGGGGAGCTAGTCTGACTGTACCATGAAGACGAAGCTAGCCTAGCAAGGAAAAGAATCACAGATTGATGAAGACTTTGCACATCTCCAGCCGTACCAGGTACTTAGTCTCCACAGTATTTATTAAAGCCTGCTGCTTTTCTGCCTACCCATAGACCTAACCCTGCCTGTTTTCAAACTTCATGCAAAGAAAGGTTCCTTGGCTTACCTTCATGTTTTTGGCTACTCTACTCTGAGTAGCAATCTTACATTTATTGCATTTGGTGACACCAGCCGCCTTCTTGGCTTCTTTATTTTCACTAGTTTAAGCACCAGCAGCATTATGCTAAGAACATTGGAGAGTCCTCCTACAAGGAGGAGGAAAGTTTTCTGAAGCAGAGGCTACAAAAAGCAGTTTGAGAGGAGAAAAAGAGGTACTTTGCATGGGAAAAAAAAAGGACTACAAGGATGAAGAAAAAAGAAATTATAACAAGCAGAAAACAACAAGTATTTAAAAATCTCATGTGTGTATATTATCTGGATATAAATTTTTATTTACCACAGTGACCGAAAGTCTTTTTGATACTTGAGAGAATTATAGAATTGGGTTGGAAAGGACTTTTAAAGGTCATCTGGGCTAAGTATTCTACAGTGAGCAGGGACTTCTTCAACTAGATTAGGTTGCTCAGAGCCCCATCCAGCCTGACCTTGGATGTTTCCCTGGATGGGGCATTTACCAGCTTTCTGGGCAACCTGTTCCAGTGTTTCACCACCCTCATTGTAAAAAAATTTCTTCCTTATATCTAATCTGAATCTGCTCTCTTCTAGTTTAAAACCATTATGCCTTGTTCTATTGCAACAGGCTCTGATAAAGTCTGTCCCCATCTTTCATAAGCAAGCCGCATTTAAGTATCAAAAAAGCTAGTTTGATCTTTCTTTGGCTCTAAATCATTCTGTCGTTCAATCATCAAAGTCCAGGGCTTTCTAGATTACCAACAGCCACTGAAATTAATATCTTTCAAATGCATGGCTATGGGAATTTAATGAAGAGCCAGACATCCAGGATATGTTTTTGTAATTCTCATGCCTTTCCTAATTCCTCTTTCCTGTCTGTACATGAAGACTGAAACAGCTGCACTCAAAACACAATAGGGATGCAATTGCCTCCATTATGACCTCATAGTTTTTAACTCAAAAGAAGTATTTTAGAAATTCTGTCTTTGGGGAAATTCTTAGCAGTTATGTCAAAGCTCTTCAACTGTTTCTGTATCTGATTCCTGTAGCTGTTGACATACATTTACACCTATCTTCCTTGGCATTGCCACAATCTGGACAGATGTTTATTGTTATATTTCCAGATTATGATTTTTTAAGGGTCCTGTTTTATTTTCCAACAATGAAACTGACATTTATTGTAGATAGGCCTATTTCATTGCCTGTTGGGCTTATTCAGTCAGCTTATTAGTCTTCAGTGTTCATACCATTATACTATTCCACCTCCCTTAGTTTGTTCTCTTAATGTTTCATACAGCTCAAGCAGCTGCACTTACAATAAACTGTTTTTTTTCTTTATGTGATTATATTGAGAGCAGATCAGTAAGAAACAGAACTCTTCTGTTTTGAAGAAAAAACAGCTACCTGCCATGTCACAAGAAGTCTGTTTTGATGCCTTTTGTACCAACACAACCTACAAAATATTTTCTTTTTAGCCTCTGTAAAATTTTCCAATATAGCAATACAGAATTTTACATGATATTTTAAAAATTATTTTCATCTTATAATATTAAAAAAATAGAATTTGTTGATACTTTCTGTGCAGACCTATCTATGATCAGTAGGTAAGTGACTGATGGTCAAAAATCTACTGATTCAGTGACACAGAAGTATTTCTATTAAAGTGAACTAAGGTAATGTTAACCACACCAAAAAAGCTCCTTTGGGCAGCAAAACCTGACTGGGAGTCTGAGCAAACACATGAGCAGTTAACCTTAATGTGTGACCATTCCTCTGTAGCTTTGTTGATGGCAGAACTCAGGTAACCCAGACTCATCATGTGCTCATCTGAGCTGCAATATGACAAGGCATAACCCAGTGACCTAAGATTTTAAACACAGGTATATAAAAACAACCATGTACCCCTCTCTAGCATCCTGTTCTGTGTAAACGATTGGCTGCACCTCTGTACTTTCCTTCCATTCAGGTAACTCAGCATGCTTGCATGTAAGAAGAGTAGCAACGTGGAAGTGACCCAGGCAAGCAGTCTTTTTATCATATCAAAAAGTCCAGATCCCACTGAAGTCCATGACTTGGCTGGATTAGGAAGAAAATATCAGTCCTTAAAGCTTAGTATTAGTTCTTTTTGCCTTTTTAATAACTCCTCTGGAGTTATAAAACAGTGCCCACATAGCTGTTGTGTTGAGTTTCAGTGGAGCAAGCATGAAACAATTCTTTTTTATTTGATTAAATGCTGATTCCACCAAATAATATATATCCCAAATTATTTTTCTTTTCTCCTGAAACAGTTAAAGAAATTAACTGTTATTTTACTTTTCATATCTATAAGCATGAACTTCCAAGTAAATAAACACATTTTTAAAATTCAGAGATAGGTTTTGATACATTAATTTTCACTCTAAAATTAGGTTTTTGTCTCGTAAGTCCCATGCTCCTCGAAAATATATTGGTAACCATTCTTTTAGATTTTAAATATTGTATCATCCTTAAGAAAATATCTATAAAATATCTAGTAGATAAATTTATTCTGGTTATACTGAGGGCAGCTACTCATCTTTGAATAAGACAGTTACACAAATTGGGCAGCTTAAACAATGCTGCATAAAACATGTCACTGTTGAACTACCAACACACAAAAAGGTAGTACTCTATACTTAGACGTTGTGATTGGCATAACATCCAAAAGAAGGTCAAATATACTAAGATGTCTTTCATTCTTTTGGATAATGTGGTTTGGTAGCTCTAGCTCGACTGAGGTGAGGAGAAAGAAACCCAGAACACAAGATATCTGTCTTTATTGTAACAGCAATTGACTCTGAAACATATTCGCAACTGCTTTGTACAGTATGAGCTAGAAGTCCTCTCCTGAAGGATTTAATCCGACTGAGAGCTGCGCTCAGTAGTCATAAAACAGCTCTCTACTGCTGGTCTTCAGACTTTTTGCTTGTGAAGTTGCCCTTCATGGCCACATGCTGACACTCACAGCTGGGGGGGAATCTGTGCCCCTCTACAGGGCGTTAGCAGTCCCATCTCAGTGTGTTTATGAAACGCCTTTTGTATACTGACTCCAATGACAATATTGCTTCGTAAAGTCAGTATTTCCCAGAAGCTCACGAGACTTATCTGCCTGTTTAGGCTACATCTTCCAACACATCATTTCACTCCCTTTTGGGCAGAATATTAATCTTCCTTCTGCAAGCTGAGATAGCATACACAGGCTTTGGAGAGTCTAAGTAAGAGATATGATACTACTAGACAAACACAGGAAGTTTATCTTGATGTAGTTAGGTAATGAACTAGCCTAAGCAATGGCGACAGACAGCAATCTCTTTCAAAATTATTTATGGAGATTCTTACTGATTCAGGACATATTTATGCAGAAAGCATTTATCATAGAAACGGGATGCTGATGGAAAATAAGGATTCAAGAAAGGAGAAAAGTCCTCTGGCGGAAGAATAGCTGTTCAGCATTAAGCAGATATGGAACACGTCACAGAAGGGATCAGATATGTACAAATCATTGCTGCTGGGAAGGGGAAGTGCTGATCTGCCAAAAAAAAAAAAAAGATTATTATAAGTTCCATCATAGGGAAATGAAGAAAAGTGTCCATGGAGTACTGCAGAAATGGTGTTTTCTTGCCAGATTTTTTTTTTCAGTAATCTGCCAGATAATTTAATGCTAATGTTACTAATGCTTTCAAACAATTCTAAACTTGATGCACTGTATGATGACTGTGTGAAAAAAATGCAGAAAGATAGTCTGGGAATAGAGACAGAAAAGAGGAAACATTTTAATATGGAAAGATGCAAGCTACCAAAAGCAATACTGTTAAATTGGATTGAAGGAAGATAGCAGGGCACAAATTGTACCTGTTTACAGTGTGGCATAGCTTATAAAACTCCAGAACAATTCTGATATGTGCAGGTCTTGTCATGCAGAACAAACTTAATAGTCTGTTTCTCTCTGGCTTTAGTGTAAGCACAAATGGAATATTAAAGTTCCAGGCACCTGAGCACTGTAAAGATGGCAATAAACAGTGAGACGTTTAGAGGGGTACTGAAAAGAATATAAAAAGTTGAAAGGATTTAAGAAAGAATAAAAGATTCAAGTATAAATTATTCTTACGTAGAGACATTTTGCATACCTCTTTCCGGAAATCATATACTGTATCATTATGTGGTTTAATCTGTGCCTTTGCAGAAGTGAGTAAACAATGCCAATCTCACTCTGCAGATGACATCACAGAGACAAAGCAATCCAGGAGTCCTGTTTGGGGGTTTTGTTTGTTTGTTTTAAATAAAAAAGAAAATTAAAAAAAAAAGAAAGGAGAATTGAAAGGAAAGATCCACTAAGACTTTGTGCTAGCATAAAGTACATAAAGTACATGGATCTTACTGCTCACCTAAAATTTACCACAAACTTCTTAAATGGGTTTTCTTTTATCTGTAAATATCTTTAATCTTATTTTTACAACAAGGATACTGATATTCTAAAACTCCTAGGAATGAATGAGTAAGATTTATACTCAAGTATAATGTATTGCAAATAGAAGACAAAGCTTGAGAATTAATTAATTGAATCTAAGCTCTTGGAGATTTGTCTTTACCAAGTGTTAGTTTCCAAGAGGTTTCACTTGCTGCTTTTTAGTGCATCTGAAACAATTTCAGAGGGCTAGATGTTTCACCAGACATTGCAGGTGCTTTGAAAGCTTGCACATGGCATTAACTTGTACTGTTGTAATTTAAATTCTACCAGTCTTTTTCTGCCTGCTCTCCAATGTAAGAATGCTTTCACTTTTTAACTGGAATATACCACATACAGAGAATGCTGTACATGGTAGAAAATGTCACTTTGAGGCATTCTCTCTTTTTCGGTTGTGTTAATCAGTCAGATGAATGCAAAATTTAAAACTTCACTTTCCTACAGTGAGGACAATGTCTCTTTTTACAATCTTTTCATAAACAATAAAAACATAATTCATACAACATGAACACACTCCTGTAAACCTAATTTTGTGAATGTCATTGGACTGTTGCTTTTATTCCTATTACCTCTGAGTCTGTTTATACTTATGCTCTTTTCCTTCTTCGGCAATTGACTATGGGTTTCAGCTAACAGGAACTGAAGGGAGGCAAGTCCCAGGGAAAGCTGACTCTTCATTTATTTTTGCTGCCAGCCTTACATTTTTTGCTTGCTGAAAACCAGAAATGACACTGATTTGGACACAGTGACAATTTTTATTGGAGGTAATTGTTCACTGCAGTGAAGAAGGTAGAATATTTTACATCTGTAAACTGTTGGCAGCTTCATGTAAATATTTAAAAGGCAAAATAGATTCCCATTCTTCTTTTGCATCTCTTTGTTGAAAAGAAGTTAACACACTGAAATCAGTAGGCCCCACCTAGTAGTGTTTATGGTGCTACATGGGAAGTTAAGTTATTTTTCAGGTGATGAGTTTCTTAATCCACCTGAACCCTCCCCCCCCC
>VZZY01000369.1:31137-49725 GCA_013400335.1 Eurystomus gularis
AAAAAGAAAAAAAAAAACAAACCACAAATCCAAAGGAATTCCAATAATAATAAGAAATCCATACAAATAGCACAGGTACCATAGAGGGAAAGCAGTTGTGTGCAAGGAGAGGCCAGAATCACCACTTCTGCTTTAATTCAATGAAGTGTGTTTGGAAATTATGATGCTGCACAGAAATGAGATGAAAACTCTGTTTCAACATCTTAACAATGTAATTTTTATGTACTATTTATACTTTGTTTTTGAGAAGAATGTCTATTTAGACTGTCAAATTATTATTGTATTAGTTAGAAGTGAAGTTATTTATCACACCAATTTGACTGTGATATATGCTTTAGTTGCTTAATGTAACATTTACTAATTAAATAATTTATGACACAGGTAACAAGCATCAAGGTAGATGTCTTCTTGTTTTGGTGAAATATCATATCTTAGTACTAGAAGTAATTTGAAAGCAAGACTTTTATCGGATATGAAGAAAAGGACCACTCAAAAGAAATTTATAGTAGTAATAATAGACGAATATTGGAACCTAATGTAAAACAATCAAGTTGCAGCAGCCTTATTTCCTGGAGACAGAGCTACCATAACTATGAGTGTACTGTTACCTCAACACAACAGAAGTAAAATATTTCAGTTTAAATAACCATAAAAACATTTTAATTAATTCCTCATAACAGCTGAACATGCTTAACAGCAACTATGTTGTCATTCATGATATGTCACCAGATAGGTCACAACTCATCATCTTCTAAAAGCTGGATATTTAAAACTGTATTTATCTGTGAATGCGAAATGTTGTAATGGTAAGAATCTGCAGAAGTTTCTAGCTCCACTTACTTGAAGGAAGGCTATTTCCCTCTCAGAGTATTAAAAAACATTTTTTCAAATTTTTGTTCTAAGCTTCCAATTTCTTTCTGGGGGCATAGGGAGAGATCTGTGAGAAAAACTCATTATAAATAAATCATACCAGCTTTATTATGAATGAAACAATACAAGTATTTCCCCACTTATGTCAGTGTGGGAGATGCACAAAGAGTGTGACAAATGAAGATATGTAATTTTAAATTGGCTTTTCAAATATACCAGATTCTAAAAACGTTATATTAAATAATAGAGGGACATTCAAATACGTAAATTAACCAAAATTTGAAATGCCATATCAGGGGTTAATAACTAGGAATAAAATTAAATGTGAAAATATGGATCTAAATATGATGCTGCTTTTAAACCATCACCTCAAGCATATTTAGGACTCTATGCAAGAGACTGGAGTTTTAAGCACTGATGACCAAGGAACTCTCACTTGGGCTTTTTTTAAATACATTTTTTATGGTGATTAAATTTTAAGTATATGGGTTTTTGCTACATATACACAGTATACAGTTCATAGATATCTAGGAATGTAATGGCAAATGTATCATGTATTCAGGTATCTGGTTTAATGGTGAGTTCATAACTAAGTGGCTGTACTTATCCTAAGCTTATTTTTAACTAGGTACAACTGACATTAAAGGAACGATTAACTAAATTCTGCTGAAGAGTCATTTGTTGTGCATATAACCGATAAGTCATAAAAATTACTAAATCATGGCTGCAATACTTTTGCAGAGTTGCTGAAACAACTGTTTTGTGATGAGAAAGGATTACACCATCTTGTTGCACAACGAAAGAAGGGAGAATATGTGCAATATTCAGCTTTGTTCTGATCAATCGGAACAGCAGTGGCTTGGCTAATCTATGTATTTGTGAAAACGAGTGTAGGAAGGGAGATTTTCTTCCCACAAGTACCAAAACTATTCTCAAAACATAGATTGAGGCCAATCACTTAGAACTAGAACAAAATTACTCCTAAATGCATTTGAAATTCACTGCTAGCTGTGCTGTGCAATGTTCCAAATGAGGCCAAGAGCCTTAAACTTTACAGATTTCCATTCAGCTATCCAGTTAAGCACACATGGAAAAAAGGGAAAAAGTATTCTGTCCTAGCAGCTAAAGATTAGTTTATTTTCCAGAAAATGTTTGCTGTTGCATAATACTATCCAGAATTTCTTTACCAGTTCAATGAGCAGAAACAATTTATTATGGTGCTTGATCATCTCCTGTAACTAATCAAAGCAATCAAACTCTGAAGCAGCTCCAAAAGTTATAGTCCTAGATTTAATGGCGTACTTGTAGTGAAGTACTCAAATCCAAAGGCATAAGCAGATTCCTAAGAGGATTCCAAGGAGCAGTACTCCTTGCCTTATTCATCAAAATGTTGAGGGAAAAATGCCTTAGGAATTTTAAGGAATTTTTTTCCATTCCATCATTGTATAAGAGAAAATACAATTGGGATAGATACTTTTATATATAAGAAACATTTTTTGCAGAGAAAGCAAGGCAAAACTTTTCCTTTATTTTCTGTACCTAAAACATTATTTACTACTTCACAGATATCTAAATAGAATAAACCATGTTATCAAAGGGTTCCCAGAAAGACAGTTTGCCTTTCATAATGCCTGTAGAACCAGTAAATTTAATTTATGACTAAGAAAATGTTGGAAAAATGTAGGTAGTGTTATCAGGATTGTTTCTGAATCTTTATTGCATATTTGTTTAAGTAGATTATCTGGTTTAATAGAATTCTTTCCAGTTTAGCAGCTACTAATAGTGACTCTTTATTTGATTTTTTCCGTTGATTATTTGCAAATTCTTGTTATGCACACTGGTAGTTATGTACTACGATGATGTAACTTCTGCTCTCCTTTAAGAATGCTTCATTTAGATTGTGTACCATCACTATGCATATTGCTAATACAGTTCTATTGGTGGTACTCATACTGTTTTCTACACTAAAAAAAAAAGACATAACATTGTAATCAGAGCTTTAATGATACCTTAGTATTGTTGAAACTGCTAATAATGCCTTGAATTAGACATAATAATCAGGATGGAAAACTTCAAATAGCTAGTCAGGCTATCAGAATAGTGGTCTTGTTTGACACTGACAGTGATTATCTACTTAAATATATATATCAATTGACATCTCTCTTATTTGTCGGACTATTGTAGAAGAGAGCTCCTGTCCCTCCCCTTTTTCAGAAGAAAATATATCACCATCTCCAGCAAGTTTATTCACTGTCTTTGGAGAAAACTTTTGATCATCTGATTATTGCTTTAACTACCCACTTGAACAGCTCTTCAAAAAATTACAAAACTGTTGTAATGTCCTCTAATGTCCTCTAACTATATGGTATTTCCAAAATAGGCTATGGTCATCTACTTTAGATATTGTTCATTAATTAATTAATTAATTATTAAATTGTTGTGACATGTTGACTCCAGCCAGCAGTTAAACACCTACACAGTCACTGTTCATTCCACCGGGGAATGGAGCTGGGGATGGAGGAGGTGAAGTAGAAGAGCAGAAGCTGAAATCTCATGATTTGTGATAAAGTCACTTTTACATAGCAAAGCAAATCTGCATGTGCAAACGAAGCAAAAAGAATTCATTCACTACTTGTTATTAGTGGGCAGGTCTTCAGCTACTTCCTCAAAAGCAGGGCCTCGGCACACATTAATTGTTGCTTGGAAAGACAAATGCCACAACCTTGAACATGCTTTCTTCCTACTCCTTTTATTGCTGAGTATGATGTCATATGGTAGGGGATATCCCTTTGGTCAGTTTGAGTCAGTTGTCTCAGCTGTGCCCCCTCCAAGCTTGTTGCTCACAGCAGTCAACTTGCTGTGGGGACCAGAGTAGGAAAAAGTGAAATTCTCAATGCTGTGCAAGCACTGCTTATCAATAGTCAAAGCATATGGGTTGCTATGAAGAAATTAACTCCATTCCAATAAGACCCAGTATAATAGCTCAAAGCTGTTCCTTTGAACACAAAATGTTATGAATCCACAACAACAGTGCCATACTATTTCCAATGTTAGTTTAGTTTCCATTTTGAAATCAGTGGAAATATTCTGTCCAGGCCAGTGATTGGTACAAATCAGACATTTATGTTATTCCTACATACACATCTAAGTTTCTTATTCTACCTTCTTGTGTTACACAGATAGATTCAAATCAGGATGGAAGGACAGTCTGTAAGATCAAAGAAAAGAGGTAGATACTAGGATGTTTAAATATAACAATTTAAACCGGATTATTGAGGCTTTCCTTTATTAGATTACTTGGTCTACTAGAGTGTGAAGACAGTAACTGGTTTAACAAAAAATCCTTGGTCCTGAAAGTGGTTTGTTCCCTTTTGCCTGTAACAAGATTTTGAGTGTAACATGCTAGCTACATTTTTTTATGTTAGACCCTGATAGACCGTAGCATCTTGCATCTTCAGATCATGTGAATTTGTGAACGTCTAGGTCACATAGAGATTCTTTTTCTAACAACTACTGTTTATTCCTATGTAACTAATGGACCAAACTGGCTGCCTCGGGAAACAAACTTTTGCTGTTTGAACCCCTTCTCCTTTAGCTGCAGAGAGAGATAGGTGCTGGTCTCTTCTCAGAAGTAACACTGATAGGACAAGAGGAAATAGCCTCAAGTTGCACCACAGGACATTTAGATTGGGTATTAGGAAAAATTTCTTTACTGAAAGAGTGATTAAAACATTGGAACAGGCTTCCCAGGGAAGTGGTGGAGTCATCATCCCTGGAGGTGTTCAAAAACGTGTAGACAGGCACTTCAGAACATGGTGTAGTGGTCATGGTAGCGTTAGACTTTATGATCTTAGAGGTCTTTTCCAACCTTAATGATTTTATGATTCTATGTTCCTCTCATTGGACTTTCATCATCTGCCTGCCTTGTTGGTATGTGTGTGTTCCCTGAGGTGTGGTAGCAAGGCATGGGGTGGGAACCCTGTGTTGTGGTATCTGGATGGCCCATCCTAGTCCTGAAGACTGTGGTCATCCTGTCTTCAATCTATTCAAGGGAGACAGGATGAAAAAGACAAATTTCCACTGCTCTCAGTGGGAATAGGCCACACTGGCCTCCAGGTTACTCCAGGAGGACAGGGGTAGCTTCTGCAGCTAAAGAGATCTGGCTGCAAGGACTGCCAAGGACAGAAGTACTGTCTTTGGGGATTGGGGGCTCATGGATAGATGTTGTCATTCTCTCAATGGCTTCAAATACCTTGGCACGGGACTATTGGGTGATTGCAGTGGAACATTGTAAAGGAGATAAGTTGGAAGGATGAGACAGAAGCTAATGTATCATTTGAAGAAGTGAAAGATTTTTTACACATAAAATAAGCCCCTTGTCACTAAGCAGCCAGCTCTTACTAAGCTGTCTCCACTAAGCAGCAGCAACCACTTACTCTATCTCTTTTTCCATTTATCTCCCGCTATCTAGTGAAGCTGTAAATAATGCTTTGCCTTGCCAGTATCCTCCTTTCAACATGTCTTCCAAACTTCAAAATGCAGCACTTGTCCACTATACTCTCTCCATCAATCTGCTGAAGTTAAGGCCTATGAAGTTTTCTGAGGCTTAATGGAGGAAGAAGTAAATGACACATACTAATACTTAGGGGAGGTGAAAAAGAATGTAGAGGACAAAGAAGTCCCTGTGCCCCAACAGAATAACGTGCATCTCTTGTGCCCAGAACATCCATGGAGATTGTGGCTAAAGCAGTCCCCACGCAAAGACCCCCAAAGATGTCATCTCCTCCAGCTCCAGGTTGGACCCACCTCTGGCCAAGGCCAAGCCAATCAGTGGCTCTGAAATTACATATTTAAGAGGAGAAAATCTATTGGGCATGTCCTTTATTTTGAGAGCTCTTTTGTTTGGGAGAGAAGTGGGATGTGGTAGAGACAATCACACAGACACCCAGGTCAATGAGGAAGGAGCAAGGAAGGCACACCAGAGCAGCCATTCCCCTTCTGCCCATGGTGAGACGGCAGGCTGAGCCCTTGCAGCCCGTAGAGATCAATGGTGGAGAAGAATCCTGTCTGCTGCCTGAAGCACACGCTGAATCAGAGGACTGCTCCCAATGAAGTCCATGAGTCTGAGGGAGGCTCACATTAGAGCAGTCTGTCACTGAAGGATCACTGCCCATGGAAGGGACCCACACTGGTAGGAGAAGTTCGTGGAGGACTGTCTTCTGTGGGAGGGATGCCATGTTGCCACAGGGGGAGACTGTGAGGAGTTTTCACTCTGAGGAGGAAGGAACAGCAGGAACAACACAGACTGGACTAAGACTGATTACAACCCCCATTCCTTGTGCCCCTCCACCGCTGAGTGGGAGGAGGTTGCAGAGCTGGGCCCAGGAAGAAGGGAGGTGTAGGTGAAAAATGTACTTAAGATCCAGTTGTATTTATCACTGTCCTACTCTGACTCAATTGGTAAATTGGTGGTGATTTTGTTGCTTACATTAAATTGGCTTTATTTCCCCAAGTCAAGTCTGTCTTTTGCCCATGACCATAATTGGTGAGTGAGACCTCCCTATCGTTTATCTTGACCCTCGAGACTTTTGCTGTATTTTCTTCTCCCCATCTCACCAGAAGGGGGTAGGAATGAGTAAGTGGCTGCATGGTTGCTTTGTTATCGGCTGGGTGGACATAAACCACAACACTGAGTTTACCACATCATCGCTGGCATATATGTTGTACAGTGGACATTATCTAAATGTTGATTAAAAAGGAAGGTTAAACAGCAGGCACCAGTCTTTTTTTGTAAAGGGCATGAGGAAGAGTAGAAATTAAGCTCAAAAGCTTTAGCACCTTCTGTTTCAGTCCACTGATCTACTTTTGTTGCACCAAAGAACTTACTAATGGACACGTAGTCTCAGATAATTAAAGCTCATAGAATGAATCTCCCTGCCACATGACACCTTCACTTTTTCTGAAATCCATAATAATTTGCATATTTTTGACCTCTACAGCCTCATTTTAAAAATTTTCTTTCTGGGAGACAAAAGGAACTCTTAAAGTAAAAGAAAGCAAAAATGAGGTTGTATTTAAAGTAATACAGTGTGAGTAGTTTATGACTGTATATGATGTACGGGGCTTACTAAGCTACTCTCATTTATAACCTTGGATATAGATTCTCTGTCTGCTATCATTTTGTTAAATCAACTAATGCATTCTCTAACTTTCTCCTGGGGTTGTAAAAATGTAAGCTCAGTTGACTTTGTATTTCACTACTGATCAGGTTAACAGTACCAGATGAATCTTCCTGTCCACAACACTGAGCAGCCTTATAGTTTTGTCCAAGACAAATGTTAAACGTAATCTGAAGGTCACTGGAAGTGATGCAGCAGTTGCTGGGAAACACTTTATATCACTTTATTTTTAAGCAGTATGTTTCCGGATGAAATGGAAAGAGAGGTAAGAAATTGATTGCAGAGATGAAGAACAGAATGTAATATTAGCAGTAGCACTGTTAACAAGAGACATATGAAACCTGTGCTAGAGTGTTCCCTCACCAAATTTAAGCAACTAGATACACAGTTAACATCTGAAAGCCACAGTCTTCACAATTTATTGCAGAAGGAATCAAACTGACATATTTAGTCAAGTTGAAAGAGCAATGTTTTTGTCTATGACCTATGCTATGTACAGAGTGTGCATTATCCATATCTAGAGTAATTTTTCCTTTTTTCTTTTCTAGTATGCTTTTCAGTATGACTTTCCCTTTAACCACTCATCCTCACTTTTTTCCCACAGAGCCTTTTTACTATTCCACCATGAGCTCTTTCCCAAAGACTTTACATTTTACATAACTGACACCTATTACCACATTCTGCTTTTATTCTAGCTGCTGTACTGATGAAATACCCTCTCACCACAAAGGAAACACTGATAACTACTTGGAGTGTAGTTTATAAGGCAGTGAATAGTCATTGTGATTCTTTAGTTTGCTTTTGAGAATGTCCCACAGGGCAACAGGAAAAGCCTTACTGAAGTCCGTTACATATTCTTCTGTAACCTGTTACAGGTTCCACTGGAGAAAATAATACCTCTTTGGTACTATCTGAACTTTGATTAAACTACACCATCTGTCTTTTAAATTTTGTTCTTTCTCAATATAAATAGATTGATAATTCTTACTGTCCTAGTTCCTCAAGGAAGGTGCCATGATCTGTAATTCTTTTACATTCCTTCCCACTGTTCCACCTTTCACTTCTTAATAGTTGATACAGAATTTCACATTCTTCTTTTTCAAACGACCTGTCTTCTATGATCTCTTGAAGAAAACCACTAATGTTTTGTCAGTCTCTTCGTTTAAGGGTTTGGGGATTTTCTTTTTCAGCATTTAAATACAAAATTGTCAGGATATTATGACTGAAATTTAACTCATTTATATAAACATTCTTTACTCTGCTCTTCTCAAATTCTCCCTGACATACTTATCCTTGTGATAAAATTCACTGTATGAAGTATCTGGTCAAAACAACCTTTTTCTTTTTTTAATGAAAAAATCAAAGAAGGCATTGGATTTAGTCTGTTGTGCATAATCTTTTTTTTTGTTCTCCTTTCCTGTGAATAGGAGACTTTTACTTCCTTTTGATTTCATTTTCTATTGTGTTTATAAAACTTCTTCTTTCACTATCTTATTTTATAGCTAACCGTTCTGACTATTTTCATGTCTTAATTTTTCTGTCATTCCTTCATACTTACCCTCTGGCAGCAGTATTTTTGTCAGTTTGCAACTTTCCCCTTTTTTTTTTTCCCTTAACATTTATTCATTTCTGATTAGGTTGGTAATTTATTAAACTAACAATTTTTCCTTTGAATTAGAGGAGTCCAACTGCTGTCCTTTTAATAGTGGCACTTTTACGATCTGCCAGTTCTCCTGTAGAATGACTTAATAGATCTAGAATAAACTTTCAGATATATAAAACACACCTATAGATAGCTCCCTCTCCCATCCCCTCCAAGTTATGGTCTGCTTTTGTGAAAGATGCTGTCTTTTCTGTGCTGCCATAGTCTATTCTTTGCCCCTAGAATAATAAAGAATATAGTTGTACAACTACTTCCATACAAATTATTGAAAAATAATTTGAAATACATAAATTAAATACAATAAAACTGTGAACCTGTTTTATTTTAAAAAACAAAGAAGCTATCTGTGAACTATTATTCTAAATTTGATCTTGAGTACCATAAAGCACTGCATGAGATTTTAAACGTGGAAGATAATTTGTAAGATAAACTGTACCACAGTATATTTAAATAATTGGTATTGCTTGATAGTTAACTGAAGTCTTTGTTTTTAGTAACTGCAGTCCTCTGCATGCTTCTGTTTCTTGGGATAAAAGGCTTAACTTCTTTTTAAGGTTTTGCTTTTCCAGTCTCTCTATTGTAATTTCTCCCTCTGTTCTCTTTATATTTTCACCATTTCATAAGACAAATATTTACTTCCTGCTGGATTTCTGCCAAATCTGTTAATTATCTCTTCACTAACTCCAGGATAGATATATTTGGCTTACATGACAAGATTTTGGTAGTGGGGGACTGCAGGGGTGGCTTTTGTAAGAAGACACCAGGAGCTGGCCCATGTCTGACAGAGCTACTTTCAGCCAGCTCTAATGAACCCACTTCTGGCCAAAACTGAGCCCATCAGCAACATGATAAGGGTAAAGGGTAAAAAATGTTGTGCACCAGAGAGAAGACTGATAAGGTGTGAGATAAACAACTCTGCAGACACCAAGTTGAGACAAGAAAGAGGGGGAAGAGGTACTCCAGGCACCAGAGCACACATTCTCCCTCAGCCCATGGTGAAGATCATGGTGATGCAGGTTGTTCTCCTACAGCCCATGGAAGACCACAATGGAGCAGATATCCACACTGTAGACTGTGGAGGACCCTATGCAAAAGCAAGTGGATATGCCCTGAAGGCAACTTCAGCCCATGGAAAGTCCACACTGTAGCAGGCTCCTGGCAAGAACTGTGGCCTGTGGAGAGTCTCATGCAGTAGCAGGTTTTGTGAGAAGACCTGTGAGACCATGGGGGCCCCGCGCACTCTATTCCTGAAGGCCTGTACTCCATGGAAAGTATCCATATACATTGGAGTAGTTCTTGAACCGCAGCCCATGGGAAGGACCCCATGCTGGAGCAGTGGAACTGCTGCGGACTGGCTGCAACCCCCATTCCCCATCCCCTCTGCACCACCTGGGAAGGAATGACATAGCAGAACTGAGAGTGAAGTTGACTCTTAAAAGTAGGGAGGAGTGGGGAGATGGTGTTTTTCCTTTTGTTTTTATTTTTTACTATCTTACTCTTCTACTAACTGGCAAGAAATTAGTTTCCCCAAGTCAAATTTGTTTTGCCCGTGACAGTAATTGTCATCATTTGTGAACAATTGCCCTGTACTTATTTAATTTCAGCCCATGAGGTTTTAATCATATTTTCTCTCCATGTCCTGCTGAGAAGGAGAGTGAGAGAGCATCTTGGTGAGCACCTGGCACCAGCCAAGTTTAACCCACCACAACAGAACAAGAATGTAGGGTTTTTTGTTTGGAGATTGCTCTTTTTTCTGTTGTTGGAACTTTGTGTCTTGCCAGTGATGTTTCTTCATGGAATGTCATCTATGAAAAGAAATCAAGGTTTTAACTTTGGTTTTCATATCAACTGTTTATGGAGTCACACATTAATCTTGCAGTATTTGTAAGTCACTGCCAAAGCTTTATGCTTAAGCTGAAAGAGTCATAATACCAGCTGTATATTCGTCTCCACTGAGTTATGCAAGTAGAGGACTGTCATCATGTCAGTATTCTATGAGGAAGATACATGGCTGTCCAGAGTAATTAGTAAAGTAACTTATATTGAAGATTAAGGCATAGCCAAAAGGTGGTATTAGTATTGGCAATGTATTTTTTAATATCTTCGACTTGGTTCCAGTTAGGCTTCATACTTCCTGGGCTGGTTATCAGATAGGATTCACTTCTTCAGAAGGGGACCTTTAACTATCTTATTCATTTTTTTGGTATTGGAATAATCGTAAAAATCCTCTCAGTATTGATACAGATAGTCTCTCTCATCAGGTTGCTCTGGTCATTGTTTTTCTTTTGGTCTCAGCACCACACAACAGTCCTTATCCTTGAAGGTCAGGGGACTTGGATGAGGCCACTGCACAGTTCTCATATGTATGAAGTAGCTATTACTTCCTTTTCTTCCTGTAGAACAAACAATTTCCTCCCACAAGTCTACTAATATCCCCTTGAATCAGCTAATTTTTTTTCCATGCTGGATATTACTATTTAATGGAATCCTCACAATTCTAGACATTAGAACTACAACATCCTGAACAGGTGTACCATCTTCCTCAACTATTCCATCTCAAAATGAATTTTATACTGTGTCTATCGGCTACGTGCATTTTGGTTCTGGGTTTTGTGGGGTTTTTGGCTGGTTGGTTTATTATGAGTTGGAGGTCAGGATTGTTCTTTTATCCTACCGGTGACACAAACTCTCTTCCTTTCAATTTGATTCCTCAGATCTCCGTATGATCTAGGTCTCCATATTCAATGGTAGAGTAAGAGCTCACAGCAGTGCTGGGTCTGCTTCTATGCTAGACTACTTACATAAGATAACCCATGTCACATTTTGCATTTGTACTGCTGGCAAACATACCTTCTTGTGAAAAACGGTAGCTAGAGGTGGTTTGAGTATATACCTGAAGAAAGCTATGAAATTCAACAAGGCTCTAAATTACAGCCACTGATTTTTCAAGGAAAAAAANTGGTTTGGTTGTTTGTTTGTTTTCTCTCAAACTTCATGGTTCTCTGCTGTTCTTCATGGTTCTCTGCTGTTGGAAAAAAAAATTGTATTAGTTATGTCATGCTATAATGCCCGTTTTTGCTCGTATTGATGCATGATTTGAAAAATTCCCATAGTTTTCAGCTGCAATGAATGAGTCAGTGTTTAAATCTAACAGCTGGTACTGTATGTCAGCACCTGAAGTAAATAACACTCTTAGTGATGTACCTGTCTGTCCCAATAAACATGTTCATTTGAAACTGTCATTGCAAGATGCCATGATTTATTACATCTTGAGTTTCACTAGAGTGGCGTAACCTGAGCAATACAACAGAATGGTCTAGACAGAAACAGTGGTTTATCTAATTTACTTACTTTTTGTTGCATTATTTTAATGTTGTTTCAGAAAAAAATACTTGTTTTGGTAATATTTCATAGCAAGCTATAGTTAGTATTCTATTTTTTTTTTTAATTTTATTTATATGTAAGTATCAGTGACTGAAAGAGGGTAGCTCTGAAACATTAATAATGTAACAATAAATATTTTTATATTATCTTTTTAAGACTGATGTTACTGGAAATGGAAATCAGTAAGATATTTTTCTTAGCCCACTTCTTCCAGGACTCTTGATCATACAATCAGTTCAGGATGACCTTTTGTATTGAGTTTGTTTTTAAGAATAAAACAGTGAGGGAATTCTCAAATTTAAAAAGCTAAGGTCATGGAGAGTACAAAGTAATCAGTCTAAACAAGTCTAGTTTCATTATTCAGTGGTTTGTCCCTATCCATCTGTTCTTTAGAGTTATGATTCTGGGGAACTGTAAAGAAGTATGGTTGAACTGAGGATGTAGGGGAGTGGAAAAATGGAAGAGCAAATTGGAATTATAGAGGAGGCACTAAGAAATGGTTTAGAAATAAAATAGAAAAGATCAGTGAGGAAAAAACAAAATGGTTAACAGAACTAATCAGAGCTGGGGAGGAACAATGAATTTTCAAGTGAAGCTTTAAAAAAAAAATCACATAGACGAAAACACCTTAACTACTGGTTCAAATATATAGATATATGAAAACCAAATGTTATTATTTTTCTGAAAAGTAAATAAACCAGAAAGAAGTAGAGGTGAGACTCTCATCAGTCACATCTATAAAGGATATCATAAGTTTAAAAACACAACCTGAATTTGATTTGGATGGAAGAATTGGTTTCACAAATGGGTATGAAAAAAAGATTATTTTATTTTTGCACTTAAATAAACAATTTTAATAGGTAATTTTATGACAGTAGTAGACCAAATGACCAAGTTCTTCTTAAAGCTTTCTAGCAATTAAAATTACTATTCTTCATTATTGCTGTTTTTTCAAATACTTTACTTCCTTAAAAAATTGGGATATTTATTAGTTTTTGTGCTGTTTCTTTTCTTTTCATCTCAAGTTATACTTCAATTTATCTTTTGATAATGCCTACAGACTTCATGGTATGCTGTTGTATAAATGAAAACGTCTCATTATTTTTGTGTGACCTGACACACTGCTTGCCAGAAAACAGTCATAATAACCAAACAATCTAACTTTGCTGAAAACTGTGCTTGTTGGTCAGCAGTGCAAGATGATCTGAGAAAATTAATAAACTCAGAAATGTACACCCAAATGAAAAAAAGAATAGAAGGGAAAGTGTTCAGACAGGAGACAAGCATTTTTCAAGGCAGGCTTAAGAATTGAAAATAAGTGCAAAAAGAAAATCTATAATAAAACTACACTGTGTTGGGGTATGGGGAAAAGACTGAGGAAATTGGATAATCCAGTAAAAAATCTACAGAAAGAAAAAAGTTGTAGAAAATTTGTAGAAATCAAAGAAAAAAGGCTGAAGAAGAAAGGTAGTATCTGTATGGAATCAAAATGCACTGATCCAAGTTTGGAGGTAGCTGGGGCTTTCTTCACTGCAAGCAAGACATTGTGCCCAGGATGACCCTGAGCTTCTCTCGCAAATCCTGCAGTAATGGAAGCAGAAGGGGAGCAGTCAGGAGAGGATGAAGTGCTTGACTCAGACTCTCTGCCAGCACACTGTGCAGAGACACCTCTCCAAGTCTCAAAACTGGACCCAACCACAGGCAGGTGAAGGGCACAGAGCAAAGCTGCTGCAGCCATGGCTGTCAATACCTAGAGTGTGCTTGTCACACTAGGTAATACTAAATAGAAAACTTACAGTCCTCAGACCAATAAAAATCCCATGCTTATGCTGCTTTGTACTTATGTCAGACTAGAGCAATTATTTTACACCTCTGAGCTGACCTGGAGATTGAAATGCAAGATCTTTTTTATTGACTTGGACTACAAAATTACTACATGTGTGCAGTGGGCACATCTTCACAGCTGTGAATCATAAAGAGAAATGCTATGTCACTAAACATTTTTACTAAAATCCAAGATGTGTTCCCCTTTATGTAAATGTCTTTTCAAGGTCTATTGTGTAAAGCAATTTAAAATGGCCTAATTCTTCAAACCCTCTGTGGCTTCCAAAGTGGCTAGTTACCTCCAAAATTTTGCCTTCAGTATTTAAACAATAAAGGCAATGTTAAAAATCTCTTTTCATATCTCTATAGAATAAAAGTATCATAATTCAGTTACGCATATTACTGATATGTCATCTTTCTTTCAGATGTGGAAGGGCTAAAGTTAAAAGAAAAGGTCACTGCTCATAATTATAGAATTAAAATCAAAGCAAAAGTACTTAACTAAGCTAGTGTATTACTGGATGCAATGGTCCAGTGTAGATTTGATGTCTCAAACATTCACTAAAGAAGTATGGTTGGTGTTGAATCTGAGGAATGACTTTTGTGGTGATGCCAGGGTTGCAGGAGCAGAAAGATGAGGTCCAGGTGGGGGGGGAAGGGGGCATCCCATGGCGAGGGAGACGGTGCTTCCCTGGCACCAGGTTTACTATGCAAGGAGCCAGTGAGGGAGAGACAATTGTTTTCAGAATGCATTACAAATGCCCACAAATAAGGATGCCAGAGCACATATTGCACACGACAGCCCACCAACTCATTTCCAATAACATTCTGGAAGCACAGACTGCACATGACATCTAATTAACATAAGAGTCCTAATGTCTGCCCAGAGGGTGCCAATACAAGGGCACGAATCAGAGCCCCAGGCAGTGGCACCCCCAGGAAAAGGATTCTAGGCTGACTGGACCAACTCTAGACTCAGGCCTGGTGAAAACATTCTTTTCTTTCTTATTTTTTTTTTTCTTTCTCTCTTTTTGTCTCTCTCTTTTCCCCCCTGACATAAATGTTTATCAAGGTTTGAACATATTGCAAGGTTTGTTGATGTGATATTTTGCTAATACTGTTATGAGTACCTAAAATTATTTTCTTATCATGCCCATACTGTTGTGAGCACCTCATGTTATTTTCTTATCATGGCACTATTGTTGTTAGCAAATAAAGTTGCGTTTTGTGAATTGGAGAATCCCTGGTGTTGTTTCACCTTAATCCTCACCTGGGAAATAGCAAACTTGAGTCGTCATCGTGGTTGTCTGGGACATGACACTGGGTAAGACATAAATGTAGAAAGAAGAATGGATAAAGATCTATAAAAGAAAATATCAGAAGCCAACAGCACAGTGATGTTTTTGTTCATATATTTTGATTGAGCTGGTCGTTGAACACTGATTTCTATTAACTGTTTTGAGTTTGTTGCTGTACATCAAATTAGAAGCAAAATGCAAGATGAAATACTGATTCTGCTAAATGACAGTCATTTTACTCTGTTGTATCTAAGCAGTGTGCGCTAAGGGTCAGTTACGCAAAGGGGTTGCTAGAAGAAAGAAATAATGTGACATTTTATCCCAGGTCTACCCCTTGAAAATGATGAGTAGGGAAAAAGAAACACTGTCAGATCATTTTTTCCTACATGTGTCCAAGGAAAAAGGAGTAAGAGGGTCACACTTCACTGCCCCTTTGAAAATTGCACACAAATCCTTCATAGGTTGAAGTGCACTTCTAAAATGACAGGCCATATACCCTGGAGCTTCAGTACATGTGCTTGGTGTGCAGCAGAAATGAAGACAGAACAAAGCATCTTCAGCTCCTCCTTATACATTTGTAAGACTTTGCCTTCAATATCCAGTACCAATTTCAGCTACAGACAAGAGCTGTTGTATTCATTTGGGCACCAAAACTGACTTGGGCAAGCCCACAGGTAATATGACAGCAGTGCTTTTCTCCAGTATAAGTCTTGTGTACGAATACTTGTACATTCATACATGAAAGGAGGTGAACCTCCTTCCCCTCCTTGTGTGACTTCATTTCCTAAGCTTGTACCTCAACCCTTCCCCCCTTTATAAGCATCTATCCTTGCACAAATCCCATTTCACAGCATATCCTGACACTAATCCCAAATATTTTGCTGAAATGGAGACTTTGGCAACCTAAGTGTCATTGAACATACAACCTGACAGGTCATTCACAGCATTTCACAGCATTTCATAATGTCTGATTTGTATTTTACTGGTGGAATATTTTTTCTATGCTTCACACATTTTCATATGGTAAATTAATCCAAAAAACTGAGGTTTTGTTTTGTTTCTTTCCATAACAGATGTGAAGAGGAGGAGAAAACGTTTGTAAGAATTTTCAAATAAAAAGAACTCTTCTTCTGTCAAAGAATAAATATATAAATGGAAAAAATGTTCTTTATGAAAAACAACATTTCACAAAGGAGATCTGCAATCAAATAAACTAATGACATATTCTCAAGAATTACATATAACTTAGTTACGTAACTTACACTCTTATTTTTATTTTTGCTCTCCACTAAGCTGCATAGGTTTTTAATGTGCACAGCTCAGTGAGATATGACAAAGAATGGTACATGAAGTTATTTTCCTGTAATTATATGAAAAACACAACCTAAAGTATGAGTGAAGGAAGGAGCTGTGATACATGAAAAAATAAATCAAATGCAAAGTGAAATTGTCTCTCAACTACTGCACTCATGAAGTGTTAAAACTAAACTACTCACAAATGAGCACTTGAAGTTCTCAAAAAAGGGTGTTGCTTTTATCTTGATCCTAGTCTACTACAGCTATATTAATAATAAAACTAGATTCTTCAGCCCATCTGTGTTTAAGTCCTGCCTTCTTCCATTCAAGATATTATATTTCTGATTAATGTAGCAGATTCCAGCATTGTACTTGGAGGCCGCCCATATGCAGTTTAAATGCTACATTTTGCCTGTTTCCAGTGTAAATTTTTTTTTAGTCAAGGATGTAAATTAATCTGGGTGAAAACTAATAACTCTTGAAGGAAAAAAAAAATCAACAAAAGTAGTACTTCTTGCTCTGATTCTTGGTCCTAAATTCTTACCACGGTGGTCTTTACTTAATGTTTTGTCCTTTGTTTCTTTTATGTGAGTTGTTTATGCAAATACTTTGTAAAGAGCTTGTGCTGTTTTAGCTAGCACCTGCTTTTCAGGATATTTCCGTTTTCATCAACAAGAATAAGACCAAACACTTCAGTATGAGACTATTTTTGAGCAGTTTTAGATCATCTTTAACAGTAGGTTGCCTTCCCCTACTGAAAGGCTGCATCCCTTTAGTCATACATAGGTAGAATAACAGGCAAAACAAACAAGAGTATAGAAAAAAGATTACAAAACCATTGCAAGTTCCCAACTGTCCTTTGAGAAACTGAGGACATATTTCATTCCCATTGACCTATAAGTGTGAATATAAATGGACATTTTAAATAAACACTAACATGGGGACTAACCCCATGTATCAGTACAGATTAGGGGTTGACCTGGTGGAAAGTGTCCAGCAACTTCAGTGGGCTTTACATCAAGCTCTAAGTAACTGAGATTTCTAGATCTATCCATAAGGATCCTAAGAACTTTGAAATATAATGTGACTCTATTAAAAGACTTATCCATTATGAACAGTTTGAAAGATGGTTAGAATGTTTTGGGTTCATGTCAAGAAGGTATCTTCTGCCAAATACAGTTTGGCAGATGTGGAGAATAATCTCTACTCCTCGGTGGTTTAAGTTAACCCACTTTGAAACTAAAGTGGCTGTGAATGAGAATTGCAGGATGAGAACAGAACTGGAATCCTCCTAAAAAGCTATGATATCTGTTAACCCTTTCTAAAGTAGAAATGTTTGCATTATGAAACTTGGTAACATTAAATTCTAATTTTTTACTGCTGTCTTATGATTTATAACTTTTACTTTTTTCTTGTTAGATTGAATCTACTGCTGAGGAATTAATGATATAGCTGTAGCATAGGGGAAGCCATATATGTAGACAGTGTATGATTGTGAACATGGGGATGGCATACACATTAGAGTAAAATTCTCTTGTTTAGACTCTTCTTTAACATGGGACCCTACTTTGATGAGATTAATTTCTACATTCTTCCAAATCACTAGATATGCTGCTTTAGTCTCTTAAATCTTGCAGTTCTATATCCAGATCTTCTGTGTCTGGGCATTGCCATAGGAAAAGAAATAGCATGTTAAGAAATACATCTGCATGCTTACCCCAATCAGAATTAAGATGTGAATGTTTCATCAATACAAGAGCTATGCACAAAATTAATGCTAATTCCAAGTATGCTGAACTCTGAAACAATCCAGAATACTGTATATATTAGTTCCCTTGTGTATATAATTTTTCATTTTTCAGGCATTTGATACTTCCAGGAGAAATGAGCTGTCAGGATAAGCAAAAATATAAAACAATCTGCTTGGGAAACTTTGCTAAATACAGCCAGTCTATACTGCTGCTACAGTTCATTGGTGTTATTTTAAGGAGACAGGAATGAAAAAAAACCAGCAGAGAATCATGGTTCTAGTCCTCTGCTTTTCCCAGAAGACTTCCTTTCCTTTCCTTTCCTT
>VZZY01000370.1:0-62941 GCA_013400335.1 Eurystomus gularis
TATTTTTATTTTTATTTTTTAACCATTAAACAGGGAGAAGTAGGTGACAACTTGAGGGTACTTCAGCCCTTCTCTGTGACTGCTACCTCATGATCCTGTAACTAGGATCGTAGGGTATTGAGAGTAGCCTTATTACCCAGTAATATTATGTAAAGTAACCATAAAATGTACAGCATCCTTTACGCTGAAAAACAGGGGAAAATTGGCTGATGTTTTGCCACCTATATTTCTGTTTCTAAATACCAAGAATATGGAGTAATACCAAGACAAGTTATCTCTGTTACCTCTTTCTGCAACCCAAACCTGTTTACATCTTACGATTACTGGCATAGCATAGTTCATTGTCACAGGTTTTCGGGAGGATGACATCAAATGGTCCATTGTTGTATTTTTTCCAAGGTCTTCAGACATTCCTTAGGTCAACCTCGTATTTTCTAGTCATCAGAACAGTTTCCACTACAAAGCAGTGCAAAGGGGATTACATCTTTTGACTGCCAGACATCCTTCCTGTCCCCTTCTCAAATCAGAGCTGTATTGATAGCTGACTTCTGGAAGTACTGCTCTGCTTATCTTTTGTGCTCTTTTAATGATTATAGGTAAAATAACTGGTGTGCATCTTCAAGAATGATTTCACACTTTTCTGCTTCACGTTACCCATTTATTGTCATCGCATCTTGACATGGTGCACAAGATAGCATATTGACTCAGGAAAATGAATGAAGTTAGGAAGGGTTGTTCTCCAAGGGTTAATAAAGCGTCATCAGAGAAAATGAGCTCATGTTTCCACTTCAGAATCCATAAACTGTCAAAAATGAATGGTAGAAAGCACTGGTTTTTTTGTAAAATGTTTTGTTACAGCTGAAATCTGTCCTTTTTTTGTTACATCTGAAATCTTTTTTCTTTTTTGTTACATCTGAAATCTTTCTTTTTTCTTTTAATATGTGGAATAAAAGTAATTCATGTTTCATTCTGTAGATGGAACTGGAAGAATCAGCTTCCCAAACACAAGTGATGTCAAATGCTCTTGCTTTCCCAAGTTTGAATGTCTCCTGTCCCAGTGGACTAGTATTAACTTTCCTCAGTGAAAGTTTTGGAGGTTAGTTTTCTGAGCCACTACAAAGTAAGGAATTTAAAAGAAAAAATTACAGAAGAAAATTATTTCTGCCTTGATGTGTTTAGATGTAACAATAATAATTTTTTGATGTCTCAGATTGCTAAGTCTTTCATAATATCTGTTTAATGGTATTTGCAATGTAATGTGTTTTCATTCAAACAAATGTAAAATCTAGAATTGTAAGTTGTTGAACATAACAGATTGGGGGCAGGGAAGCAGCACCCCTAAAAAGCACTTGGGAGTCATATGGGATAATCAGTTGAATACGAATGCATATTACAATACTAAAGAAAAATGAACAAATTCAATTCATAAATGCTTATATGGGATTATATAGGAATCTTAATTGATAACAGTACGATCATGTTACCTATATCTGCACCTCCTTTGGAACTGTATATACAGTTCTTAAGCCCACAAGACAAAATGTTTGTATTTTGAAAGATTCAGGGAAGAGTGACAAGAATGACAAAAGCATTGGAAGATGTATTCATGGTGAGCTCATGTCATCAGAGAACTCAAATTAATTACCAAAGAAAAGGTCAAAGGAGTGACTGGTGCCAGTCTGGAAGTACAAGGAAACAGAATTTTGGTGTTAGCTTGTGAACACAGTATACAAGTGTATTAAAAATTTCAGGGGCTTGAAACTGAAACGTAGTACTTTATAGTAGAAATATTTTGTGGGAAAGGGAGCCTAGATGAGATTGTCTAGCCCCCTGTCCAATCCCATCTTGAAAACTTCTGGCAATGTGGTCTCTACTGTGCCCCTGGGGAGGTTGTTCCAGTGAATGATTGTTCTCACTGTGCAAAGATGAAACTTCTCCCAGTGTAACTTATACCCCTTTTCTTCTCCCTGTGGCTCCTTGTGAAGAGAGAGCCTCTGTTCTCTTAGTAGCAGCCCTTTAAGTACTAGAATAATGTGATGAGGTCCCACCTGAGCCTTCTCCAGGAAGGAGACTTAATTCCTTAGTCTTTCCTCATAAAACAGGTTCTTCAGTCCTTTGATCATCTCTGTGGGCCTCTTTTGGACACCCTCCAGTTTGTCTGCATCTTTCTTGAATTGTGGGGACTAGAACTGGACACAGTACCCTACGTGCAGCCTGACAAGGACTGGGTGGGATGATCACATCTCTGTCTCTGCTAGTAAAGTGCCTGTGGATGCAGCCAGCTTGGCAGATCTTGTCAGTTTAGGGTAAATGCGCTCTGATCAATTTGGTTTGAAGTAAAGAGGATGCAGAAGGTTTTCAAACATACAAGGCAAGGAGCTTAAGTTGAAATACTGAATAGTTTAGGTGAACAGAACGATTATGGACACAGGCATGTAGTCTCTTGACACAACTGCTGTAATTATACTCAGTAGCACATGCAACACACTGCCATAACTTAATCTAAAAACCTTATTTGTTCAAGTAGACAAAATATCTAACTTTGGTTCCTGTACATCCTCAAACTTGATGAAACTCAGTAACTTTTTTCACCTTTGTGGACAGTTGGGAAATTCCTCTCACCTAATGTCAGTCTTCCAAAACTTCAGCATCCATAATAAATCCATCTTCAGATTTCCATAATTTTAGTTTGAAAAGACAGACACCTCCACAGGAGGATGCAGTGTTTCTGAGCAGATGACTGCTTTGAATTGTTCTCTGAAAAACTGAATCTGTCCCTTACACTGTGGATTACAGAAGAAGCCAAGGAGGATTAGTCTTACTCACCTAAAGTTGCATACCTGCTGTAGACATCGCGATGCTGGGTCTTTAGCACTGTTAGAAAGCGTGCTGCGCAGTATTAAGTAATTCAGAATTTGTTTTCAGATTTGAAAGGTGAAGCCACTACAGCTGAAGCTGAGAAAGAGGTGGTAAAGGAAAGTGAGGCCGAAGTGGATGAAACCAAGGAAGAGGAGGTTGAGAAAAGTGGGGCTAAAGCAAATGAAGCAAAGGAGGAAGAGGTTGTGGAAGGTGGAGAGAAGGAACATGAGGTTACAGAAGGTGAAATAAAGCATGAAGACACCAGAAGAGGACAGGCCAAGCGGCCTACTCTGGAAATTCTGGTTAGGCAGAGTTATCCCCAAAAGGTAAAGAACTCCCATCTGTATGCATCTGTGGCAAGGCAATCAGAACAAGAGGTGTCAAGAGTCATCACCACTCAAGGAACTGTCATAAAACACATGATGGATGGATCTACTGAGGTATGTTTGGTAGAATTCATTAAAAGCAGCCTGCGTGTGTGATTACCTTTGAACTTGTGCTTGTCAACTGAGATAGAGAAGTGTGCAATTTGTGTAACTAACCACTGAGTTATGCAGCCATGTCAAGACTGAAATGCTCTTAGCTTTGTTCAGAGTCAGAACTTAAGGCACATAAGGATCTTTATGAAAATTTTAGACAGCTTTGGGGTTTTGGCCTAGCTGAATATGCCCTTAAGTCCTGGACTTAAATATCTGAAGTACGGATTAGTTGGGTTTGGGGTATTTTTGGCAACACAAAAGCAGCCATATACTTTTTCAGTCATTTCAACAGTTATGTGGGATCTAGAAAAGACCTGAACTGTTATTCAGTCCTGCAGACACCTTTAGGTATCCTAAATTTTCATTAAAAAGACTTTATATTCCTAAGTACCTTCTTTGTTTGCACATATTTAGGTTGCCCAGAATTCTGGTTTCTTTTAGGTATCAGAGGCTAGATATGACCTTTGCAGATACTGTAATCAATCTACAAACAGCTGTCTTTTTAAAGTCTAAGACACTATGTGTAGTTAGCAAATAAGTGAAAAGAAGCATAATCTGTTTTTACTCAGAAACTGCCAAAATATTTATTTCCTCATTTTTTTTTCCCAAGTAGACCACGACTCCTAGTGCAAGTTTTTTACATTAATTGATTACATTAGATCTTAAACCATTTAGCCAGAATTTCTGAGAAACACATCCATTTCAGAACTATGCAAAGAAGCTAGCTGGTTTATGTCTATATATTCTTAACCTACTGTCTCATGACAGAAGATTATAGATGTGCCTGGCATGATTGTACCATAGTCTTTGTATAAGCAGATTATGAGTGTGTCCTTCTTTATATTAACTTAATGTTTGTGACTCCTCAGGAATGTATTGCATATAGATAAGCATTCAAAAAAGAAGAAATATTTAATTACCTTACAGTAACCTTAACTTTTGAGATGTTTCTATATGTTTTACATTTGTTTTCCACATTCTACCATCTTCTCTTTAGAGTATCTGTGCTGTATTTGTAAATGAATTCAGAGATGATCGTTTCCTGCTGCACAGGGAATACGCGTATCAAGAGTTGTGTGTAACGGACAATAGATCTCAGAAACCAGCTATAATAAGATAAATAACCACGACTTCTTTTTGTTAATTGTCTTGATGGCTAAAAAGTTAACAGCAATCCTGAAATACCTGAATACAGATCAATATGGTGATACAGATGCATTACCACTGCTACAAAAAAACCTCTCATCAACCTTTGACCACTTAAATACTAAAAGAATAATCTTCACTGTTTAATGAGGACTGTTTAGTAACAAATACGCATTATCAAACTAACTAGATACATGAACTGCAGCAATTAGCAGTCCCTTCTTTTTGAGATAGGTACTTTATTTCTTATACTCACTCAGAGAGTCTTCTACTTTTTTCCCTTCCATCACCCGCAAAATTCGAGTAACTATTGCATTTGTGACACATTCTTTTCAGACTTTCAACTGGTATTTGAAATTATTATAACCCCTAGTATGTCCTTGGTTGCTGTAGATTCTGTTTGCTGATGGCACAGTGAGTAGGAGTCCTGATTCTAGCCCTGTCCTACCACCACCTGCAATTCCAGATAATGCACAACCGTTACCAGAATCAGAGCCTTCACCTGAGACCACCACTAAGAAAGGTAACATTTCCAATGTTTTGGACAGATTCAAAGTTAGCAGGGCTGATGATGCTTAATAAAGGACATACTTCTTTAGTTTGAAAATTCTGCCAGTGTGAAAATGTATTTTTATCTGTACTCAGCTGCTGCACACTGCTAATTTGTTACCTTCCTATAAAATAATTTCTCTCCTACTCACAATTCTTTTTCTTCTGACATGCTAGGACTCTAATATGTAAAAGGATTCGTGAGAACTACATTGGTAGTAGAGTGATTCAACACAAAGTATTTTAAAAGAAATCTTGCAACTACAGTAGTGTCACATCCTTCCTTAGGTATTAGACAGTTTTTAGTCTTAGTATTGAGAAATGCTTCTCTCATAGAGGACTTGCTATATTTTTCTTTCTCATTGTATGTATTCCAGGGCACCTACTATTGGTTGTTATTAATTGGTGATACAGACTTTTGGTCTGTCTCCTAATATAACCATTATTACATTATTTTGTTTGGCTAAGAAAGAACCAAATAAAAGTCCAAGAACACTGTTAGTGCTCCTTAGTGCAAAGAATAATTGTGACCTTTTGTAATACTAACATGTAATTGATTGGAAATATGTGAATAAAAATTGCTACCAAAGAGAAAGTTCTTTCAAAAAGAGACTTTCAAATCATCGAGTCCAGTCATCCTTCAGATATTCCTTGGAATAATTGGAAGGGTGTTTGAGAACTTCCCTGACAAACCATCTTCTAATTTTTGGTCTCACTGACTATGGCCAGAATATATCCTTTATTCCTTATCTTTGATGTATCATCACTTTTCCCCTTTACCTGCCCTCTCCACTGCTTAATCCTCGCAAATTTATAGTGAAAAGTTTCATCTGGTTTTGGCTTTTTTTTGGTTGCTTTTTTGCTAGGAAGTATCTGCTGTAAGCCTTTCAGACTCCTCTCTTGACTATGCTGTTGTCTTTTGCATATGCTTAGTGTAAGTTTATTTCCTTGAATATGAGAGACCAGAGTTCTCTATCACATTCTTAATAAGATTTTTCTATTCACTTTCACAATGGAATCTCCATCTCTTTTCTTCTAATGCACCATGTGATTGTGTTTGTCTTTTTTGTCACCATACTTTCAACAGTGATAACTTGTAGTCATGCTGTATGGACGATACCTCCAGGTCTTTCTTTTCTTCTACTATTGCAAACTTGTTTGAAGCATATATTATTTTTATTCTTTTTTGCATTAAACGTCATTCTGATAGGCTGTATCAAATTCCTGTTACTTTAATCTTTAAGGTCATAGGACAGTTGGGGTTTTTTTTCTATAATCTATTCAGATATTCTTCTGCATTGATAGCCCCTTCCAAAGTCATGTCATAATCAGATGTCATTTGTATGCTATTTACTTCTTCTGTGTTATAATGAACATAGTAAATAAGTTTAGTTAAGGGCACACCTATGAGTAACAGCACTTGTAATTTTCCTCTGGCTTGATAAATTAATTCTTCTTAAATTCTGTCAAAACCAATACTCAGAGAAATTCTCCACTTTATTAGTTTTTTTCTTTAGCTGTAGAGAATACCAAGTCTGATAGAGAAATATTGGTTTCTGCAGGAAAAGGCAGTGACAGAAGCAGTATATCACACCTAAACATGGACGAGTTGTCTGAAAACGCTGTGAAGTGTTTAGTTAATTCAGACCAACCTAAGGAGAACCAAGCAGGAACCTGGATAACAACAACTCCATCAGGCATTCGAGTGGGCACTGCAAGAGCAAAGAGAATGGATCTGAAGCCACTCCTAAGCTATCAGGCAACTGACCCAGCTGATGGAACGGTACTACTATTTTTGTGTTATTATAACACTGTCTACTAAGATAAGAGATAGGGCTGCCACGATATGAGTTGTAGGATTTGTTCTTTGAACATATATCCTAGAAATTGTGTTACTACACTGTTACTAATGCAAAAGCTTTAGATTTTGAAGAAAATCTGAGTCTTTGGTCTCTGAAGTAGGTGAAGTTGCAGTAGTTTAGCTTCATCAGAGTTTCAGTACAGAATGCCTTGTTTTACTGTTATTGCTGTTACAAGTATCACAGAGCTAATATAAATGAGTATTCCTTCATTCTTTCAGGTTATGACTGTACGAGACGATGAAGTGATAATTGTTGAGAAGCTGGATGGCAGGAGAGTAGTAGAACACGCTGATGGTACTAGGATCACAACTTTTTATCAAAACTGTAAAGAACTTTCTGTACCAGAAGATAGTGAGGAAACAGGTAAAACAAAAAAGGGGGAACACTTATCTCTGCTGTATCTTGTGAAGCTGATAATTGTCAAAATATACTAAAGAAGGCTCATACCAATAGCCTAGAAAACAAATCCAGTAGTGCAATCTAGGCTTAGTTTGTCTGCTTGGTCTTTTTTTCTTCAGTATTCAGTGCAAAAATTATAAACAACCAAATTTCCTTCTTTCAATGTGAATATTTACATGGCTCCCCTTCACCATGAAACCACAGTACCTGAGTTCTAGTATGTTCCTTGCCTGTTCTCCACCTACCCTGATATAACAAGCAAGCTGATTTGAGTCTTAACTGAATAGGTGTATAAGGACCTCATATTCCCTGGAGAGGCCATGGACTCACCACCCTCAGAGGTATTCAAAATTTGATGGAACGTGGCCGTGGAAAATGCCACACCTAGTGGAAGTGAAATTACATTCTCCTGAAACAAGTGGGGCTAATGGTCATATGTTTTTCTTCTGGCTGGCAATGTATTCTGTATGCTTAGTTCAGTTGCTGGATAAGTTCTGTAATTAACTTGAAGTCTATATTTACTGTGTGGGTGTCAGGACTGTTGTGTTCAAATACAGTAGAAAGTTCTGGTGGTGGAACGCCTCCCTGTGGGATCTGAAAAGTCAAAAGAATGACCTTGGACTGCTCTATTCAATGGGAAGGCAGTGGCTAGGTTAACATACTGGTTTCATTTGTTTTCCCTGACTTCTGCTTTTGGAAAGGAATTTCTTCACATCTTAGAGTTTGTATCACAGGCATAAAAAATTTCAGTGATCCAACTTGTATGTTACAAATATCCAGAGCATTACAGTTAGTACTGTACTTGATAAATTGGAGTATTTGCCTGACCACACCAGCTACAGATGGTTACAGACATTTTTTACTGTTGCATTTTCCTATATTCAGCGCACAGTCCTAAAATTTGAAGGTTGCGTATTGTTATGAAGTCTTAGGGTCTTTTACAGAGGAGATGAAGGTCCAGGTTATGAGAGAAAAAGCAGATGGAATCCAAAGACGTTTCCATGGTTCATGTGCTCCTGTCTAGTTGTTCTGTATTAATTCTTAGATGAACCCTTGGAAGCCATCACAAGAAAGGTGAAATGTATGCAAGTAGAGAACCCTGAGTTTGCTACTGTTACAACAAATTGTGAGGACGGTACCTGTTGTACCATCTTTGGAGATGGGACGTGTATTATAGCAAAGCCACAGGGAACATATCAGGTGGGAATTATTTTTAGTTTGTGACAGTGGAATGTATCTTTGTGTTCTAAGTTCCCTGCCATCAGTGCCTCTCATCTTGACTATTTTAGCTGCCTTCTCCTATAGCCTTCACAAATCCTGTGATTCCATCTCTTTTATACTCTGCCAATATTTAGATGTTAGAGGTCCCGGATGGCTGAAGCTGGCAAATGTTGTCCCAGTTTTCAGGAAGGGTAAGAAGGAAGACCCTGGGAATTACAGGCCTGTCAGTCTTACTTCAGCACCTGGTAAAGTTATGGAGAAGGTTATTCTGGGAACTGATGAAAAACACTTGACAGTACAGTCATTGGTCATAGCCAGCAAGTGTTCATGAAGGGAAAGTCCTGCTTAACTACCTTAATTTGCTTTTATGACAATGTAACCCATCTGGTTGACCAAGGGAGGCCAGTTGATGTGAGTTCTCACAGTATCCTTCTGGATACCGTTTTCTGGATTCCGTCTCTCACAGTATCCTTCTGGACAAAATGTCCAGCACACAGCTAGACAAAGCTATAATGTCTTTGGTGAGCAATTAGCTGATGGGTCAGGCTCAAAGAGTTATAGTAAGTGGGGTAACATCAGGCTGGCAGCCAATCACCAGGGCTCATTTTTAGGGCCAATACTCTTTAAAATTTTTATAAGTTATCTGGATGCAGGATTCAAATGTACATTAAGTAAGTTTGATGATGATACTAAACTGGGAGGAGCTGTGGACTGCCTCGAGGGTAGAGAGGCCTTACAGAGAGATCTGGATAGACTAGAGAGCTGGGCAATGACCAACCATATGAAATTTAACAAAAGCAGCAAGTGCCAGATTCTTCACCTCGAACGGGATAATTCTGGCTACATGTACAAACTGGGGGATGAAAGGCTGGAGAGCAGCCCCACCGAGAGAGATACGGGGGTTTGGGCTGATGGCAAGTTAAATATGAGTCAACACCATGCCTTGGCAACCAAAAGGGCCAACCATACCCTGGGTTGCATCAAGCACAGCATAGCAAGCCAGTCGAGGGAGGTCATTGTCCCACTCTACACTGCACTGGTGCAGCTTCACCTCAAGCACTGTGTGCCATTTAGACACCTCAATATAAAGAGGACATCAGACTATTCGAGTGTGTCCAGAGGAGGGCGACCAAGATAGTGAAAGTTGTCAAGGGCAAGAGTTACAAGGAGCAGCTGAGTTGGACTCCGTGATCCTTGTGGATTCCTTCCATCTTAAGATATTTTATGAGTCTATGATACTTCCTCCCAGCTGTATAGTATATTTAAATCACAAGCCTAAATTTCCTGAAGTTAAAGAAAATGTTACAGAGACTAATATCAGCCTAACTCCTGGTCCTCGTCTTCCTTCTTTTTTCACCCTCTAGTCCCTCAAAACTGGATGATTTAGTAGTAAAGGTCTAAGAGCTCTCCTCTTGATTTGCATCTGTTCTTCATTTAGATAGTACCACTAAACTGACGATTTCATCTTTCAGGACTGAGCCTCTTCCCTTCTTACTGTGATAGGTTTTACCCGTGAAGACAGGCTCTCTTTTCATTGATGAAAACTGCTCAGCAGTTTATACCCATGAAGTTTATGATTTCATTAGCAAGAAAGAAGAGAAACAAGCAGGGAGATACATTATGAAACACACTTCCAGCACTATTTGTGAGATGATGGATCCTAAAGGAAATCTTTTCAAGGTAAAATACATGGAAGGAAATAAGTTTCTGCATTTTAAGAAATTTTTTCTTATCAACATCTCTCAAAGTCATCTTGTAGCCTTGTATTACTTATTCTTAAAGTAGCTTAGCTAGCCAGAAGGAAAAGCCCCTGAATCAGGTCTCTGAAGTGTTCTTGAGGGTATGATGGGCTTCCCTTTTTTGGTATTTCCCCCTTTTTACAGAAATAGAAATAAAGCACATGCCCTACAGTGTACCTCAAGACCTGTAAAGTAGCCTTAATTAGTGTGATTCATCTTAGAGCAAAAAAATCATCTCTGCAAATGAGGATTAAAAATGAGAGAGGATATTTGCTTTTCAAGACATCTATAGAAACACTCTAATCTGCCTGGTAAGGCAAATATTGTTAAGGAAGGAATTATTCAGTCTTCGAATTCATACTGATTGTGCTGTGATCCTTTCACACCTAAGAGATTATCATTATATCTCTCTATGTAATTATTAACCAACATACTAACATATAGACACATATGTAATGATGTATATATTTGTGTGTATCTGCGTGTGTAGGGGGGTGTATATATATATATAAAGACACACACACACATATATATACATCTCACAGAGGTACATCAGTATCTGTCTGAGTATACAATTACCTGGATTGACCAGTAAATGAGTATTTTTGAGTGAAGTTGCTTATTGATGCTTGCAGATATGTGTTGAAGATGGAATATACGCATGGATTGGCAACAATCCTTGAGCATTTCTTAAACATCAGCATGTTATATTAGCATTTATGTTATGGCATGTCTCTCTAGAAATGTTTGGTTTGCTTTTTTAATGATCTTTTCAGTTTTCTTCTTCATTTCTTTTTCCTATGAATTCCAGATTTCTCAACCTATTTTCTGTCTCCCTAACTGGCCTGGATTATATTACAGTTCAGCAGCAAGTTACTGTTTTAAATGTATTATGTAACTCAAGTAATTTTATATAATTCCTATTATAGGTCATGGCTGATGGCAGCACATCTGTGTGTGTTCCCAGCATTGGCTCTGATAATGAGGAAGACGGAAGTTCAGCATCAGCACTCCCAGATGTTAATAAACCTGTCACTTACGATGAGCATGTCCCCAGGTAAACTGCACTGGATTCAGAGGTTTACACTTTCTTCACTACTCTGTATTTGTACAGGGTTTGTAGATCAGTGCTTTCTTTGTTCAGTACTCCATATTTGCACATTTGGTGTCATGAGCTCGGAGTTCCATTTTCTCATTGTGTCATGACAGTACTTTTTCATTTTTGTCATCTGGAAAAGAATCCAATTTGAAAGCCATTGGATTTGATCAGTATGGTGGGTTGATCTTGGCCAGCTGCCAAACCCCCCCCTAGCCACTCTCTCACTTCCCCTCTTCAACAGGGTGAGGGAGGAAAATAAGATGCAAAAGGTTGTGGGTCAGGGTAAATACAGGGAGATCACTTTGCAATTACTGCCACAGGCAAAGCAAACTAAACTTGGGGAAAATTAATTTAACTTATTGCCGATTAAAATAGAGTTTGATGATGAGAAACAAAGACAAAAACTAGAACATCTACCCTCATCCCCAGTTCTCTCAGTCTTGACATTGCTGGCACCAGGAGCACCTCCTGCCCTTCCTTCTCTGACCTTGGTGTGTGCAGGGCTGTTTCTTCTACTTTTTCCCCTCACTTGTCTCAACCTGTGTGGCATTTTGCCCTTTCTTACACACACTTCCCTGAGGTGCCGCCCTCTTGGCTGAGGGGCTCGGCGGTGTCCTGCGAGGGGGCTGTTGGAGCCGCCTGGAACTGTCTGTATCCAGCACAGGACAGCCCTGGCCACTCCTCACAGAGGCTGCCCTGCAGACCCCCGCTGCCAACACCTTGCTTCCCATGCTGATACAGTCTGTTGTGTGTGCCTTGCTGTGTAGGTTCTTCATCATCTATGCAGATGGTTCTGGAACTGAGCTCCTGCGGAGCAGGGATGTACACAGGTATCTTGCTGAAGCCCATAGTGATCCCACTGCTGCTGTCTTACAGGATCCTGTACAAGAATGTCCAAGTAGGTTTTATTTCTTCTCCAACAAACTAATAACAGAAATAATTACAGAAGTGGAGTCAGAATTCCCTGTTCATATTTGGACAGGAAATTTGAAAATGTTTTGCCCCATGTTAAAGGTGCCCACACTTCTGGTAGTGAAGCATGGGGGAAAAGGAGCTTGCGGAGAACCCTGGGAAGCAGAGGATTAATTGAAAGACACTGTGAAGGGATAAGTGAACAAACAACTGGCATATCTTCATCTGCTCTCAGACACACAAACTAAAGTGATTACCAAATGCATAGGTTATCTGTGTATTTACCATCAAAAAACACTGAATGTACCACAGTCTTCATTAATCAGATAGCTCTCTTTATCAATGGAGACAATGGTACTCTGATGTTGATCCTTAGTGTGGCTGTTGGAAAAGATTATAAGGTTGGATCAGGCCTTGAGCAACCTGGTCTACTGGAAGGTGTCCCTGCCCATGGCAGGTGTGTTGGAACTAGGTGATCTTTAAGGTCCCTTCCAACCTACACCATTCTATATATGTTATTAAGAAGCTGGAAAAAATATGACTGAAATAGGGGATGGCAATAGTACATGGCACCAACCACCTCATAGTAGCAGTATAAGAAATTACATCCTGAAATTATTGGTTATCATTGTAAAGTTAGTTGGAGATACTGTGTTTCTATAAAATACACTGTGGCATAACAGGTAGATCCTAAGAAAATAAATGTATCTTTAAAAAGACAAGAACACGTGGTTCCCCTAAATATGGAGGGACGATAAGGATAGTTTGCTTCAAGACATAGAAAGACATTCTTCTCAAATATTTTTATCACAAGCATGGGGAACAGCTTTCCTATCTATTACTTTTATCAGGTTTTGCACATTTTTAAATGCTGCTTCTATTCACAATAATGACTGGTTCCCCATTGTATAAACTGAATCAAATAATTGTGCCATGGGAAAAGGATAAGAGAAAGGGCACTGAAGGAGACAGTAAAATAGGAAAGGTGGAAAGATCAGCAAGATGGAGAAGTTACATACCCAGTGAAAATCCCAGTCAAGAAAACCTGCTCACAACCAGCAGTCGTTCGTAATAGCACATCTGCTTTTCCAGACTTCATACACTAACTTTCTCAATGCTGGTGCTATTTGCCACGACACCAAGGTTCTACAATTTTGTATCGTTGTAACAAAGAACCTCAGTGGTCATATCCATTTATCCACCTGTGGGGTAGATAATAGTAGATTAAGTCGATTTTTCAGTCGGGTTGGAAAAAGTATTTTGAAGAACATTAAGATTAATCAGAACAATAAAAAGAGATAATAAATAATCTTTAATGGAATCCATCCAGTGATCAGATTTCGAAGTATAAAATACAGTGAAGAATTATTCATGTTCTGAATATGGCATGTTTCTGACATTAGTATTCAGTAAACATGGGTCAATGGTCTTCTAATCCTTGTTTGGGGTATTCCACACACTATACACATGAGCTGTTACCCAAGACTCAAAGCAAATAGCACAGACAGTCTGTTGTTAAGTGTAGTCTGAGTAATCTGAACTTGTCCAACTATTCTATAATCACCTCAGTGATCCAATATTATCTGTAACCACAAGTATTGCATTTTCATGAGGCGCTTTACCACTTGAATAAAGTTTTCTTTTATAGTTAGATAAGTGTATTTTTCTGGATGTTTGAGATACTTGTCCATCATTTTTGGATTTTAATTGATTCTGAACAAAATGTGTCTTTGAACCAGATGCTTTAAGTATTACTGTCCTTCGCCCTTTGGCTGAATCCTCCCCCTGGATAATGAAGAAAGAACCAGAGAGTATTGTTCCTCCAAATCTTCAGTCAATTACCTGGGACACATTTTGTCCTCTTGAGGTACAATTATTTCAAAACTGTATTTTTCTGCTTCAGCAATAGATGGGCAGGGAATGGAGCTCTGAACAGTATGACATTAAGTCCAGTTTATTAAGCAGGCAAAGCAAGGGGCAGGCTGTGTCAGGGAAAATACAGTCACCTTAGGCTTCTACTCTGAGTAAGGTGATACAGAAATTGTAAGGGCATTCATCTTGCCAAATGAAGAAGTTTTAGAATATATAAATTGTGCCCAAGAATCCACTGACTTTATTGTCTAGACCTATGATGCTATGAGGAGAGCATGTGCTTTTCAGCTGAGACACACACTGGCAATATCTGCATTTAGTCAGTAATATAAGTAACCTCTTGCTCCTTTTGCTTGTTTTTGTCTATGTTCAGAGGAAGATCACAAGTCCTTCAGTCAAAACATGGGGTTGGAGAGGTCTCTGCATTGGATCCAAAGAGCAGACATGCTTGCCAGCACCTGTGCAAAAATGTCCTAATAAACTGCAAATCCGTCAGCTATTCCAGTATGAGCCACTCAGTGATGAACTAAGAAAAAAGCTGCAGCTTTCTCTCAAGGTAGTACCATCACACTTACTCATTCTTCCAGTGAGCGATAGGGAACAGAAAAATTGGGTGACAAGAATTTGCAGTATATGCCTGAGACAAAAATTCTGCTAGTTTTGAAGAACAATCAGCATTTCATATGTAGACAGAAGCTCTAAGAAAAGCGTTTCTGAAGCAGCTCAACTGTTTTCACTCATCTCTTGTGGAACCTACTTTTCTGTGTAAATACGTGGGATCCAGTCCAGTAGATACCACAGATAGCACACTAACAAATAGTTTCCTTTCTGTCAATATTTATATCTATTACTTTGTTTTTGCTTTGCTTAGCATTTGTTTTCCTTCACAAACCCTTAAAAACTTCCATCTGTGAAGTTATACAAGAATTTCTAACTCGCCGTAATTCTACAGTTAACTAGGTGACCAGGTTGCTGGAACTGGAAACAGATTGCTTCTGCAAACCTTGTCTGTTCGTAAAGCTCAGTACTGCATGTGGCTTTCTAGCAGAGTGGTATGTTAGGACAACCTTCTGTAAGGACTCTTTTTTCCATCCAACTGATCTTTGAAAGTATAAAGAAGTCTGGGAAAAGAAAAGTGTTCTTTTCTGTAGCACTTCCTGTGATTCTGGCAAAGTAAACATCTGTCTAAAAACAGAGCTTCCAATTATTTTTTTTATGAACATAATTTTTCAGTTATGATGTAAATTTCCTTTTCCCTATAATAGGACATCAAACAGGAGGGAGATACAGATTACAAATGATGTTTGTTAGAACACTTTTTATTCATTAAGCTGATCTTAATAATATAGTTGATTATTATTAATAGCAGCTGTTTACTCAACGCATTCCTTTATTCACACACATAGTTTACTCAAACATTTGCACGCTCACTCAGACTTGGCTGGCTGGTGCAACAGCTGGGAGGCCAAACCTACCTGCCTACTCTGAAGCAGGGGGTCACACTGACACACCAGTGGCATCTAGGTAGCTGCTGGATCTGGTCCAAGTCACTCAGTTTGTTGTGGAGGTTAATGTATGCTAATGGCCTGCTACAGGTTCAGCACACTCTTGATGTCCTTGGTATCTCAAGAGATGTCTAGACCTTGGTAAGCTTTCACCTGCTACCTTCTCAGCATGTCCTCCTTGGCCTGTTGTGTTTTTTAAAAACTATTTGTCCATGCAAACATTTAGATACCTACATAACTCATGCACACAAATTCACAGAAGGGGCCATTATGGCACTGGGAAGAAGTATATATGTCCGTTACTTTTACAAACTCTTTTCCCTATGTATGTGACCCTTAAGTCTGCTTCTGCAAAGAAAACAACTGCATCTTTCTTGTTATTTTTCATTGTACCACCAGGAATATATAGACAACATTTTAAAGCAGGAAAATGAGCTGGAAGAGATGAATGTAAAAGAACCAAGAACAGAAGAGGAAAAGGAGAATGCTGCAAGTCTTCTTCAATGGATTACGGTGAGGAAAATACAATTTTTAACTACTTTTTCTAACAGAACCATTGGAAGTGTCAGGCTTAAAATACATCATTATCCATTAATAAAATAGCAAATGTTTGGGATAGCACAGTGCCAGCTCTGCTGTAGTTCATGGTAAAGCAGAGCCATGCTCAGCATTCAGCTGGGCTACTTCATGGCACTACTGCCATTTTGGGGGAACAGTGCTCAAAACAGTTCAAGAGTTTGGCTCTACGGAATGATACATTCCCAAACACACAGGCCAAAACTACTGAAATGTGCATATCCCCCAGCATTAGGATGAGAATGTTCCCAGTCTGTTGTCATTGCAGCTGAGAGCCAGCTCCATGGCGACACTTTAAACCCTGCTTTTGGGATAATCCAAAAACAGTCTGGAGGAACACTGTTATTACTGCTGAGCATCATTTATATTTTTTGGAAAACGTACTCTGCTAATTTGCACAGATAATTGGAGCATGAAAAGAAAAGGGAGGGGAATAGGTAATGAGAAAGTTGGGTAAATAGGGGAAGAGGGACTTGGGGTAGCAGTCAGGAAACAAGTAGTGGGATATGAGTGGTAAAAAAAAAATCAAGCAGAAGTGGGTAGAATGAATTAGGATGAATGAGAGAAACACTCTTAGGTAGTGATCAGTTCTTTAAATATTTGTTTTCTAAAGCTTCCTTTAAATTTGGTACCTTGCAGGATGTGTATTCAACTGCTAGATTTTTAATAAACACTGTTTTCTTTTTTAGTCTCATTTAGGGAATATTTTATTTCTATTTAGGAAACACCTCTACTTCCATTTAATCAAGTAACATGCATATAGTGAATTCCAACATATTGAATTTAAAAATCTGGCATTTGAAAAATAAGATCTAGCCATGTTACTTTAAATTTACTTCCAGATGACTTATCAAGGTTTCCAAAGTGAGTGTATTCTAGCAAACAAACATCATCTTAGCCTTAGAGTCTACCTTTTAAACCTTGTCTCAACATGCAAAAACATTAGGAATGAGATCTTTCCAGTTTTAAATGCTGTTAATTTCCTAGCTTTCTGGATAGATCTATAACTTTTTTTTTTAATTCTACATACGTGGTGGGTTAACCTTGGCTGAGTGCCAGGAGCCCACCAAGCCACTGTATCACCCCCCACCTTTTCCTCTCCCTCCTCAGCAGAGCAAAAGGGAAAGGAAAATAAGATGAGAAAGCAAAACCCTTGTGGGTAAAACAAGAGCAGTTTACTGATAGCAAAGCAAATCCATGTGTGGAAGCAAAGAAAAACAAAGATTTATTCTCTACTTCCCATCAGCAGACGATGTCTGGCCCCTTCCTGGGAAGCAGGGCTCCAGAACACATAGCGGTTGCTCTGGAGGACAAAGGAATGGCCCCCCCTCTTCCTCCTTTTCCCTATCTTTATAGCTGAGCTGACGTCATATGGTATGGAATATCCCTTTGGTCAGTTCGGGTCAGCTGTCCTGGTCATGTCCCCTCCCAAGATCTTGCCCACCCCATCCCACTGGGAAGGGATGTTGGGAAGAGCCTTGGTGCTGTGTGAGCCCTGCTCAGCAGTAGTCACAACACGAGTGTGTTATCAACACCCTTCTAGCTCCCAGCACAAACACTGCACCATGAGGGCTGCTGTGGGGAAGATCATCTCAGCCAGACCCAATACAACATACAAGCTTAAAAAAACCTGTGAAATTCTAGAACTTGTCTCTGAACTTTTTTGCCGGGTTAGTATGTTCATGTGCTGAAACTAAAGCCTATTTTATATATTACAAGCTTTTGTATGTATTTTTTGCTCAGCACTTTCAAGTGACATAGAAGTCTTTAAAAGAGTGTAGGGAAAAGTATCTAGCAAAAAAAAACCCAGGAAGGAGCTCAGAACTTTTCTGGAAAGAGGAAAGTAGAGAAGTAATATAACAGTAACTCCATCTGCCTCTGTCCTCTAGGCAGACATTTATTTGCTTTAATGAGGTCCAGGTACTGCATCTCACATGCTGCCTGGTTCCAATGAACGTGTCTAGTGACTAGACATTGTGGATTGTCCCAGCTACCATGAGCACGTTTCCAGGTATAAGCTTTCACACTGGACAACTCTTTTCTGCACAGTAGCGTCTCACTGTGACCCTGCTGTGACTCAGGAATCAGTGTCACACTCTTCTCAAGTCTCCACAGTTCCCCAGCTCTGCTACAACCTAGGATGCCTTGTCTTGTGGTTTCCAACCACAAGAGAGCTCCTCAGTAAGGAAGCTTACAAATTCTTGAACACATTTCCTGTTTGACTTCTCGTGACCACAAGTTTTAGGTCTCGTTCAAATCCTTTGAGTTTGCTTCAACAAACAGCAACCATATAGAATGCAAAGCCATCTGTGAAGCAGGTCATAAAGAAGGAAACAAATACCTGTTTAAACCAGGGAAATTGTACTTAATTTCCTTTTTTCCCAGTATGAGCTGGGGAAATTCGTTTTCTAACACACTGAACTACCTCCATTCAAGTAGTCACGTTCTCACAGTTGTTTATGATGGAGATCCTTTGACCAGGATGCTGTTGTTCTGAGATCTTCTCACATAGAGTTATTCCTTCTTCATTGCAGTCCTTCCCTAACTGGGAGAAGTCAACTGAAAATCTCAGTGATAGAGGTAATAAAAATTGAGTATCTGTCTTGTAAAATTGTGAAAAATCATAGTAAGTTTTAAAGTACTGTAGTATTATTTTTAAAGAAGTAACATAAAGGTGAATTTATCTATGACCTATGCATGTGCTTCTGTGTAATTTTCACAGGTGACTAGAACTTGTTAGAATCAATGATTCAGTACCTCTAAAAAATAATTCCTCTACTTAGGCATGTGTATTTGCTGTTTGACTCATGTTTCCACATGTATTGGGCTTTTTTTAGGTATAAGAACTGTGACAGTACTTGATTACTTTTATACAAGTGTCAACTTTTCAGACGAGGTTTTCAAAGTAACTAGATAAGTCTTGGTTATTTTTTACACTTGAAAACCTGATCTCCAAAGATCATGTGTTTTGGCTACGTTAACCTGGCCTAAGGGAAAAGATAGAACAATGTATTGGCTTTCCCTTGTGAATTTCTGTTAAAAGTTTTCATAAGATACTTGTTAACATTTATTAATGTTTTCAATATGTACAAATAAAAATTAAGATGTTTGTTTCTTTTAAAAATCCATAATCTTTTTCCATAGAAAAATCCATAGTATTCAATCCCATAGTGATGCTAGCCTTTGAAGTGTTATTTTCTGCCCTTCTGCCTTGTCAAGAGTATTTCTACGTGTTTAAAAAAGTGTATTGTGCAAAGTAGATGGAAACTACTGCAACAAAAGCTTGCTACACAGGTTCCTGATTTAAATGCAGATGCAATTTTAATGTAATATTATTAATGAAGGAGATAGTAGGAAAGAAAAGCTGTTTAAAAGAGGTAAAAATAGAAAAAGCAGAAAAATAAAAGTATATTTTACGGTGAAAAAGCAATTATATAATTCCCAAAACACTAAGATGTTGTTCTAGTCAAATAGGATCATATCTCTCAAATGCTTACATCTCCTAAGTTTGCCACAGAAATTTGTTTTCAACCAACAAAATTTCTTTGGACTCTCAAAGTTTAGGTTCAAGGCATGAAGTAAACATATTTTATGAAATATGTCAGAGGACAGAGTAACTCTTTATTAAAGCCCCAGAGCTTGTCACAAGTTCAAATTTGGGAAGACTGACTTTTCTCCCTTATACTAGTAGTTTCTCTATTGAGTACAAAATATATATCGCTAGTAGTTCCTTCCATGTGAGTGTTGATTATGGCTGCTTCACAGCCACAGTTAAGCACAACTTAAGTAAGCTGAAAGTAATAAAGGTCCCTGAAAGCCCGCATTATTTTCTTCAGTTGAAGATAGAGACATGGAATGTTGCTCCCCAGTCAGAAAGTGGCTGAATGTCAGCAACTTTTCCTGTTCACAGGTATTTGATTTCTGTCTTGAAAGAACATAAAGATATTCAGGAAATGGTGGGGATATTAACGTAATCTGCTTCTAGTGCTTTCTACATTTAATTGAATTAATTTCCTATCTGTTAACATTCTGAATCCGATTTTAGAATTAAGTTCTCTCTTCCTCTTCCCTCACACCAATAAAGAACTGTAGGTTTTCATCAAATGACAGAAAGATGCATTAAAAATATATCCTTCTTTGTTTATTATTCATTACACTTAGCAGTGCTTAGTAGAACATGAACATTCAATGATACTCCTTATCTTACAGCTCACATAACTGAGCTGTATGAACAGGCAGTGGCTTCTCATCGCCAGTGTCACGCAGAGAGGACAATCGATACGCAAAGAAAGGGCCAACAGCAGAGGCTCAGGTAGGAAAAACAAGTGAGAACTAATGCAAATGTAAGTAACACAGGGATGGACCCAAGCACAGAGGCAAGACAGTGTGTGTTACTGATTCATTAAGGTTCAAGACCTAGATCTCTAAACACGTATCACAACATTTTACTAGCTTTTCATATGATTATTTTGTCCCTCTCTGCCTCTCTTTCCTTACCTGAAAGTATCTGAAAGATTCATTAAAGTTTGTTGGGAAAGGAATTTCAGGATTTCTTTGATTGAATAAACTTTGTGTTTGCGAACAACTTTGTGCAACCATGCAAGTCCAAGTCAGCAGTCACCTGAGATGTTAACATAACATACTCTTATAAAGAGCATTTTCTTTCCAGGGTTATCTTGTAAATATTTTTGTGCTTATAGAACATAATGCTAGTTTTCCCATTTTTCACCACTATTTTTTCTTTCCTGATCAATCAGTCCAGAAGGAGTAACACCAATGTCCAAGTGGCAAAGCAGGCTAGAAGAACACAGGTAATAGTATCAGTAGGAGAGTTATTTATTTTATGAGCCAACTTAAATCTTCTTTTGGAAGGACTGTTACTGATTTCACCAGGTCTTGGGTAATGGTGCAGTGGTTTGCTATTTTGAACGGGGTGTTCTCTGCAACAGAAGTGCTGAATGAATGGTTTGAGTCTCTCCTTTTCTTCAAAACTTGGCAGTGTTACTGTTAACTTATGCTATTCAAAACTAAGCTGAAGTCAGAAGCCCTGTGTTCTGTTTCCTGGTTCTGCCACCAGCGTAGAAAATAATTTATATTAATATTTTCAAATGCTGATGCTTTAGGTTAAGATTTTTTTTTTTTTTTTGGAAAGTAAATTTACAGACTCTTATTCTGTGAAGAGACACACTTATATTGCTGTATTATGTAATTCTTTAGTACCACACAAAAACTTCTCATTTAAGCATTGTGCATTAAAACCATAATCATTTTCAGTTCTAGAGTGTCCTGGGTTGGCCAGGACAGGGTTAATTTTGTGTGGAGCCAGGTAATTCTATACCATGCTGACGTCATGCCCCGGGGCCACCTCCGGGGAGGGGCCAGTTCTGTTGGGAGTGGTTCAGTTGGAGTTCAGTTCGCCCTGAACTTCGCTGGGGTTCAGTCCCTCGCCGTTGTTCTCTGGTATTGTTTTTTTTTGTATTGCTCTTTTCCTTACTGCTTAGTATTTGTTCTTTTTAACTGCAAAGTGCCCATTGTATGTTACTTTCTTTTATATATATATATTAAACCTTCCTTACCTCAACTCAAAAAAGGCACTTTTAAACCTTCTTTTCCTTTCTCTGTCCACGGCCCACGGCAGAGGGGAGGGGGTGGGGAGAAGCGGCCAGCCGCACAGCTCGGCTACCCCGCAGCTCTTACTAAACCAACACATAGAGGAAAGGGCTTTGTGACTCTGATAGAATGTCAAATTCCTCAGTGTAATCCAAGCAGGACTGTTTAAATTTAAAGAATTAAAAATATGCATTTAATTTATGGCGAAATAGAAAACTTGATACATGAAGTAGGATTAACATAGAGAAAGTTATCAGTAATATACATTCATTTACAATGGAATTAATTATATTGACAGCTATTTAGGTAATTCACTATTTCTTAGATGAAACAGAATAACTCAAAATGGCGATGAATTAAGTGTGATTAGAAACCTCCTTTTTCTTTCGTATTTTTGTGAAAGGTTAAATAGCAATTGAAAGCTAAGTTCTCTTCTGTACTGCTTCTTAATTACTTTCTAACTTGCATGAGATAAAAAAACTTCTATAATTTCAGATTTGTATCTTAATATAGCATTTTACAGTTTTGCATACTACCTAAAGAATTACTTTAAATATATTTATCTGAGTAGCCTGCACCCAAGAACATTACATGCAGTTCTTGCTCTAAAGCCAGCATCAAAACTCTTAATATGATTAAAAGTGATAATTTCGCTGCTGATATTAGACCCAGCAAGCTAGTGAAGCTATAGTCATGTAAAACTGGGCTAAATCAAGCCAAAAACGTAACTGGTCCTTACTCTGGTGAATCTTACTTTCAGAAGTTTGAACAGCTTTTTCCTGTATCCACAGAGCCATCAAGTTTCTCTGTGATAAAATAAGGAAATTAGATTAATTTTGTGTTACACATTTTAGCAATGCATTTGAATTACCAATTCTCAGATGTAAATGTTTGCTGGAAGGTTGGAAGGACACCACTGGCAGTCTCAGACACGTTCCACAAGATTTAGAGAACTGGAGCATGTTTTGAGGAGGAGCTCTTCATAGCAGCCAAACCCACTGTCCACACGCATTTTGATCAGCCCCTCTATATATCACATCCTCCGTATCTGAGGAGAACATTGCCTGTGCATGCCAGACCAGCCTGTTCTTGATCTATCACTGAGAAAATTTACAATTACCAAGAACAGCACTCTGCGTGATTAACCAGAAAAAGAAAAAAGCCACTTACATTTATCGCTTCCATTCCTCAATCTTTTAAACATAATACTGAAAAACAAGGTGAACTCAGTTATAACGCTTTGTTCTTTGTTTTCCTTACCATCAATGTTACAACTTGTTTAGGAAAAAACTTGATGAAGAAAAGAAGTCCTTAATGGCAATAAGAAACAAAATAATTCCTCCATATTTTGAATCAGAATTCAGCAAGGAGTTTTTCTCAAAAAAGGTACGTAGCTGAATACTGGATGATTTTCTGTTAGGCCAAGTAGCTTCTGTCATGGTCCCACAAAGAGTTTTGAGTCTATTTCTCAGCTTCAATTTATCTCAAGAAAATATTACAGAGGACAGTCATGGCAGAATTAATACTGGGAATTATATGCCCTTGTCAAAGTAAACATATCTTGGAGATGGTATAGGTTTATTGAGTAGAAAAACTCTGTAGATTCCTTATGTAATCTCTGGAGAGAGTCTGATTCAGAGCAGAAGCTGAACCTCAGGTCTTTTCACTTACCCCTCAAAAACCTGTCTCTAGAAAGGGAGTTAGTAGGCCTAACCCTCCTGGGTTAAAGGTGGTCTTGGGAACCTTCCTGTTGTAACCTCACCTGATAAATGCATAAAGCATACTCAAAAATGTGTTTTGGAATCTGAGGTATACTTACATAATATCTTTTTTTATAGTAACCACTTTGTTTCTGCTCATTTGTTTCCTTTGCACCCTTTTTTTTTCTTTTTTTGTTTTGCAGGGTAGGGGGTGGGGAAGAGGTGGGTGTCTGCTGTTTTTTTTCCTAAGCGTTTAGTTGAGAGACCTAAGACCTCTTTCTTACTTTCCTCTAGTTTCCTGATGTGGAAGCACTGTCTATGGAACTTCCTCCAGTTAAAAAAAAAGAAAGTGGGAGTTTCTCTCTAGAGACAATTAAAACACCCAGTAGAGGTAATCTACTCTGACAACATTTCAGTATCTTCTTCATTGTTTTATCCAGTTGTCTCATTTAATTTTGCAATTAAATTTAAGATTACATTATCTGACCCCATGTATTCCCAGTCATTTTGACACATTAACTTCTTGGGCCACAATGGCTGTATCTATTCTGATACATGAAACATACCCAGCAGCACCCCCTGACACTTGAGATCCACCAGTATGGAGCAGGCAGTGTAATTTAGTCTCCCAAAACAAAATATCCTTGTCCCTGGCCAAGATTTGTGTACTCAAGAGTGTTTTTGGGGAGACTGCTAAGTTACACAGTCAGTATCATACCAGTGTTCCAGCAAGTCAACAGGATAGATTAGAATGTTCCAGTATCTAGGGAATGTTCCTGTTTAATCCATTGATATAAATGTGGTCTATGAGAAGTTTATATTTAGTGTGTTAGAGGAGCCTTTGCAGTCATCACTGAATGTGGAAGCACCATAGGCTTTGTGTGGAAAGCTGAAGAATTGTGCTATGAATGAGGGGTGGGTGGATGCAAAATGCTGAAGAAAAACTTAAATGGAATAAACAATAATTATGGGTGGATGAGTAAGAACTGAGGAGGCCAGGTTTAGAAAAAGACTGGTTATGACTGTAGGAAAAAAAAATAGGGGATGGAATCCTGAAGCTCGTTGGTAAGAGGAGCAGCTTGGAGACAGGGTGAAAAGTGACACAGAATAGGAAACATGCAGGCTAAGGATAGTTTGGATGAAATTGATGGGATATAAGGACTGGATAACAAGAAGCAGTGAAAGAGTGAACCAGCATCTTAGGTCTGAGCTTTACAGCATTGAGGGGAATACTTCACTTCTGTTTGAAAACAGCCCTTACAAGTTATTGAAAACATAGTGAGATTAAAAGTTATACATAGGAAAGAATCATATCAGGAAAACAGTCCTCCATGGAGCTTTATCAGACCCCCGCTAATTCCCATATTCCCTCATTTTGCAATCATTGTATTGCAATCACCAGAAGACCTGGTGTTGGATTGTCTGTCAGTCCATTATGGTTTGTTGCTCAGCCAGAGAACAAGAAATCACTAATCACAAGATAGGCATTTTTGATTCCTGTTGCCCAGTGGAGCAAAATGTCCCATGTGGAATTTACCTAGCCTCTCATGGTTATGTTGACAGCTTTCAAAGATTTCAAATTGAAGTGCCAAAGACTTTATGATTATTTTTTAATGTGTTTATGAAAATTATTATGATTGTGAAAAACGCTTGTCACAGTATTCCATTATTTTTCCTTTAGCATCTGAATGTCTTAGTAACATGCCTGATTCCTCATCTTCACCTGGCCTTCTGCAGCAGGCTCATTCCAAACAAATTGAAGGTTCCAGCAGCACAACAGGTAAAGCTGCCTACCAGAACATAGTTTGGAGCAGGTTGATACCTAGCTTCTTTTAACTTCTTACAAAATATTTACAACAGAAATTTAAATCCACCTGTTTCTGTTCAGCTTTCTGAATACATCTGAATGAAAGACTGACAGAAATGGAGAGAGAGATGAAATTGATGGGATAGATTCCCTCCTTCATGCTAGGAAACTGCAATAACAGCATGAGGATGATGAGGATGGTAGAACTGCAGACAAGCCAAGAAGTAATTTCATTTCTACTCATTAAGGGCTGTAACGGAAGACTCTAGAACAGAGTTTGCTGTGGTTAAATGGTCTTTGCCATTTAAACCTCCCTGTTCAGTTTGGCTTTCCTTGCTTACATCTACTGTCATTCACTCTGTTTATGCATCTACTTGTGGTGACAGCTTTGGATGATCACCACAGGAGAGCCACCACTCTGCTTTAATTAGCCCCAACCTTTGGCTCTCACATAATGTCACATTTCCTGTGTTATTTAGGCATAATCCATAAACCTCAGGGCAGATGTACTTATCTGTACTTCCAGAGCCACAGGAAAGGACCAGCAGCTTGCAGTGCAGAGAGGGGGAGAAGTGTGTGTGGAAAGAGAGATGCTGTAACTACACTAACTTCTAATGTTAAAGCATAAGTGTTGTTTACTTTCTGACAAAATGAGAAATAGTGTTTTTTTTATAAGCTCTGGGCCATTTGTTGTGTAGATGGGAAGCCCCTCTCTACCACCTGCAGTTCTGTTGTCTAGAAATAAGAGGGGCATCTAGAGAAGATGCCATTCTCAAGTAACATTTGAGAATGTTTATTTCCTCACAATGACTAGCTAGCCAGATTTAGCCTTCCAGCTAGACAGTGCCTGCAGTCCAAACTGAGAAAAAACAATTCTCTTCCATGCAAAATACTAATCTAGAGGTTGACCGCTGGTGAGAAGACGGTTACCATGATTGTCTTGTGTTTTCCTTTCAGAGGTTATCACACTTTACAACAATCTACTTGAGCCTTAGGCTGTTGAGCAAAAGAAGCTGTATTGAGGTGCAAGTTGCTCAGTCTATCTCCATTATGCACAGTTCAGAGATGAAAAGATAGCTAAGATCATCCTAACCCCAGAGTCAGAAGCATACAGGTCATCCCCATATGAATGACCTGTTGCATTCAAGATAACAAATCCTGCTCGGAGATAGGGCTTCCTAGTTGGTTGTGCTGGCACAGCTGTACTGCTTTGGGGCCTGGACTGGAATTTGTTGTTATAAGGACATACAGATTTGACTTGACCAGCCTGTGTGGTCCTGCACACCTAACCACTGTGCTGTGCAGGCACGCCTTTGGAATAGTAATGTCCTCAATTTTCATTTTGGTGCTTGGGGCTTTGTACCGCCTCTTCTGTTTTTTAATCGCTTCCACAGGTGTTTATATCTTCATTGTGAGTTTCCACTGAGATGCTTCCAACTAATTAGTTCTAATAATTACAGGACAACTTTACTTATTAGTTCAATTGTAATTACTTGCCACTACTAGGGGGTTTCTTAATGAGTTTCTTGATCTCTTAAATAAAAATTCCAAAAGACCAATTCTTCTGTCTTTGTGCTAATCAAATGCTGTCATGGAAAATAAAAATTGTACCTGAACAAGCATTTTGGGATTAGGCTGAATATGATGCTTAGTTTTTCATGCTTTTGGAAATCTTTACTCTCCAGACCTATACAAGGCTGCAAGACCACAAGGGACACCCTTTCAACATAAAGTTCAGAGTCTGCTGGTGAATGCTGCAGGACAGCCTAGAAAAGAGAAAGTGAAATTACCGTCATCCCTTCAGGGGAGAAAACCAGACTCCATACCAAATAAAAAGGTAAAATAATATCTTTTTTAATATTAATACCCTCTTAGGCATCTCTTTTACATGAAGTATTCACTCTGGAGCAATACTGGAAGGTATTTTGAATCTGTTTACTGAAACAAAGTGGTTGCAATTTATGTGTAAGTTTACTGGCAGTTCTAAAAGTACCTTTCCTCTCAACTGCTAGGACAAACTCGTATGCCAAAAGCATAATTCTGCACCAGGCACCCACAAGAAAGCTCTGTTTTCCAAAAGAGCAGAGCTTCCCCTTATCCTCCCTGAGAAATCTCAGTGGCTTAATATGTCTGGAGATTCAAACCAATATAAATCTGCAGGCAATATTTAAAGTGCCTCTTCAGTTTTTACTCAAATTAGGATGCCATTTTTGTAATTCTTCAGGAGTGGACAAAAGTCAAAAGTAGGTTAAGTAACACTGAACCTAACTTGATGGCCATCAGCTTTCTCAGTTGTCTAACATTTTAATTTTGTTTGCAAAGATAGAAGATCCTGTCGCAGGAAAGGTCAACACATCTTCTCTCACAAAAACAAGACAGCATCTTAGTGGCTTCCATCTCATTCCACACAGAGTGACACTTGGAGTGCTAAAGGAAGGCTGCACCTATGCAGCCACTGTGATCCTGAAGAATGTTGGTGTGAACTTCTCAAGGTTAGTTTCAATTTTCAGTACCTTGGGTTTTAACTGTCCAAATATGCGCTGCTTATTAATTAATTGTCAACTTTTTGATCCGATTAACATGAGATAACAAATGGCATTTTTATATTTGGAATCATTTGATAATGACTGACTGGACAGAAGATAGGAAATCATAACAGAAACACTTCAGCTTTATTTGGATATTAGTGTTATCAGGACAATGGAAATCAGGAAGGAATGGCAGGTCCTGTACACATAGTACTGGCCCATTGCAGATTATTGACTGGTTCTTACTGAAGTTCTCAGGTTCAGGGACCAAAGTCTTTCATGGTAACCAGTGTTACATTTGGCTTTGGGAAATGTTGCTGGATGCTGCAAGTCAGACAGTCTAAATGGGCACAGCTGTAGTCAGGCAGACACGTGTCTTTAGCCGCATGGAGAAACAGCTCTGGTGGTGACACTGGGAACAGGCAGAGGAGGAGGATGACACAAAGTGTTTTTTGGTGCACACATTTCCCTTACTCAGTGTCACCCTTGTCAGTGCCTGGGACAAAATACTTGTCCTCACCCCACTGGAACACAGTGTAGTGGTAAGTCCATTTCCAGGTCTGCAGTCCAGCAGATCATCTCATCTCTTGCCCTGCATGACAAATCACAGGAAGCTATCATATTTACCCAGCCGTGGTTTGAAGACTATAGAACTACAGTAAGAAAATGCTTGTGATTGCTCTTCTGTGCTGGAATTCCCCTGTTGAGTGACTGCACATACATTGTTAGCCACTCCGGCACCAGCACAGTTCCCTGTTTTCACTTCAGCTGTATTTGGGCAGGTGTGCTTATGACCCCTGTCCTCCCAGATGCCATACATGTGACAGAAAAGAGGGCAAAGCATATGCCTCCCAGTTGGCTCAGCTGCACTTGTCTTAGCTGTGCCATATGTACCTTGCTTTTTAGCTTAAAGGAGAGCCTGCAACAAGTCTCCACATCCTTACAACTTCTGCGCTTCTCCCTAAGGTTTGTCACTTCAAAATAGCTTCATTTGAATGGTTATAATTGCACCAGATGGTTTCAGGAATTGTAGTGCCTGGGGGGAAGCTTTCACTTCAGATGGCTCAGAAGCCCCAAAGCTTTTGAGCTATTCTAAAGATAGCTATTCCCACCAAAGTTTTCTAGTGTCAGACACTCACTTACCTTCTGCAGCTGGAGAGGTTCTTAGTTTATTTAGGCCAATCACACCTACTTGTCCTAATAGACAATTGTATACTGGTCTAAGTATATAAATTCTAAGTAAGCCAGGCTTGGACCACTCCTGTTCTACAGGCCTTTGTTCTGCTAGATCAGGGGTCCTCAAACTACAGCCCGGGGGCCGGATAGGGCATTCTTTTTCCTGTTTTTTGTGCACTACTACAAATAAAATATATGCAGTGTGCATAGGAATTCGTTCATTTTTTTCCAAACTATAGTCCAGCCCCCGACAGTGTCTGAGGGACAGTGAACCGGCCCCCTGTTTAAAAAGTTTGAGGACCCCTGCTCTACATCATTCAAAAGCTGGTTCCACTTCTTAGCACTGGTGATACATAGTCTTTGGGTTTTTTCCTGCAACATTAGCACTGGTTAAGGAAAACCGTGAGGGCATTAAACATCTTGGGCTTGAGTGTGCAAGTCTCATGGCCCTGATGTGCTGCAGCTTCTGGGTGTTGTTTCTTTGGAGCACTCTTCACATGAGCAAGCACCTGCCAAACTTCACTTTTCTGGATGCAGGTGGCCAACAGTTTGATGTCCTGTTTTTAAAGAGTTGAGCGAGGTGTCACAGTGACACTATCTCAGCAGTCACAGAATCCCTTTACTATAGCACCGCAGTGCTGGAGTGAAACAAACGTAAACATTTATGTCTGACATTTGTTGTTCCTCCTCCTTGGGTAGCTAATTATCATCAAAAGAGGATCTCCCAGAAGACTTACCGTGCTGGGACCATCATGATCTCTTCTGAGTACTCAGCTAACTAGGCACTTTTGAAATCTGTTCCAGACCAGCTGAGAGACTACAGTACAGCCTCTTCCATCAGGATGGATGGCAGACTTTTTTTTTAAGTCAGTCTAGTTAGATATGTCTGCAAAGAAACTTTTTTCCTTTAATGCACATGTAAACATCATGATGCCTTCCATGATAAATCACCAGATCACATACCAACATCCTAGAGCTCAAGATCTGCACATTACTTTTTAATTTTTATTTTTCTCATGCCAGGGCACAGATGCAGACAGTCACGGTGAATACCACCATGATTCTGATAAGTCCAGCTTGCCTTTTACTGATGCTCTGAGAGGAGAGCTAAGTGACTAGCTGCTGAATGACAGAACATGCTGAGGGCAAGGGTAGGGCCAATGGTGGGCAATGCTGAGCCATGTCTGCCTCATAGTGAAGACAGAACTTTTCCATGACAGGGTCAGTGGTCAATTACATGCTTTCCAAACTGTCCATACCATAGCCTAAACGTGCTGGGACATCCTGGCAAAAAAAAATCAAGTCCATTTTCTCAAAACAGCCAGCACTCCAGAGAAAGTGCAGGAATTCTGACAGCCAGTTCCTAAGCCTGCCAGAGCTTTCCATAAGAGGGAGCCATATACTATGAATGCCTCTTCTACTGCCTTTCCTTGAACAGCTTCTGGTGCAAGTGAATGCTGGTAAATGCTCTTCAGGTAGAACTGAAAACCACAGGATAAAGTTCAGAGCTATGCAAAAGCAGAGGTCATATCTGCTCTAATGATCTTTAGATCTTAACAGTAGAAGGTGTGTGCACAAAAGGACTGCACAGATGTGAAACAATCGGTGAGAAATTAAGTGAAACTACTGCCTTAACGGTTACCATGAAATTAAAGATTGTTTACACAAAATTTATACTAGTATCACACCTTCTGCACTAGAATCATATCAAATGACATGAAATAAAGATTGTTAAGGACTTCTGGATGTGAAACACAGAGGTGTTTACTGAAAAGATGTATTTTGTACTTCAGCTTCCTTTGTGTATGCAGGTTCAGAACGCTGATGTTTCACATTCTGTTGTAAGGACCAGGCAGTATAAGACCAGACAAGTCTCTTTGGAGACTGGCCCATTAATCTGTTCCTTTGGGGTTTTTTGTCAGAAAGGTGAGCCTTGGTGAAAGCCCAGGAATACTGCTGTAGCTCAAGTTATACATTGTGATGGGAAGGGTGAGCTAACAAATTCTGCTATCACAAGCAGAGGAAGAGCAGACAGCTTGCTTCCCAGCAGTGCCTTCTGCCTGCCTGAAACAGTTTCTGGCAAACTGATTCTCTTCTGTTTCTGACAGGTTTCGGGTGAAGCAACCACCTCCGCACACAGGACTGAGAGTGATGTATACACCAGGACCAGTAGGTTACACAGAAGATCTCTGGGTTTTTTTGCTAGATGCAGCTGGCCCTTGGGCTATCTAGGGGTCCTCTCGCACCAGCTCTCTGGGAATAGAGCTGACAGGGTACAAGACTTGTTTAAAGTTATTGGAAGTGAAGGTGCCTTCTGCTGTCCCTCTGCTGCCTTCAACCAAGCACCCCATGTGCTCCGAGTCTCAGCCTGTGCCAGAATGCAGAGGGATAAACACGTTAAGCTCAGTGGAAAGCAGCTGGTCAAACACTGAGGTTAAAGAGAGCATTTTTGAAGCAAACAAACAGGATGCTCTACCACTAACTTTGAGTTTTCCCATTGTTTAGGGTATATCTGCTCTGTCTTACACCTAGACTTTACCTCCTGTCCTGATACCTTCAAGAGTGGAACCTATCAAACTGTTGCCTCAACCATTTCTTCTCCTGCTTGCAACTATTCTCCACCTTAAGTCTTTGACCTAGCAAAGCACCATAGCACATGAAACTGGCCCATTAAGTAGGAAGCTTTCATGCTTTCTGCTTTTGTTCAGTCTGTCTTCACCTGTGTGTTGTGTCCAAACACATACTGTGCTGGCCAGTATCCCAACAACATCCAGGTAATACCACGCAAGATGCTTGCCAGTGCTTTTACAGGCAGGGGGAATCAAGAAGCAATGACTTGTGCAAGGAGGCCATGCCAAAATGAAAGTTAAATTTCCTAGTGCAGAGCCCTAGCTACAACTCTGTACTTAAAAATCATACAGTAGTTTGGGTTGGAAGGGTTATCTAGTCCAACCCCCCTGCAGTAAGCAGGGACATCTTTAACTACGTAAGGTAGTCCCTCTGGACAGCATCCTGTACCTCAGGGGTGTCAACTGCATCACTCAGCTTGGTGTCATCTGCAAACTTGCTGAGGGTGCACTTGATCCCACTATACCACTGTTGCAGATATTAAACAGCACTGTTCCCAGTACGGACACATGAGGGACATCATTTGCCACTGATCTCCATCTGTACAGTGAGCCAATAGCCACTACCCTCAGGCTGGGACCATCCACTGAACAGTCCACCCATCAAATCAGTATCTCTCCAATTTAGAAAGAAGGATGTTGGTGGGAACCATGTCAAAGGCCTTACAGAATCACGCTAGGTGGGTGGAGTAGTTTCCTTCTCTTTTCCTTTCCACACATCCATCCCTTTTGTCTCTCCCTACCTCTATTTTCTTTTTAGAATAGAGTATTATATTTAAGTTGGCAGGGACCTACAACGATCATCTGGTCCAACTGCCCAACTCATGGTATTAACAGCATTGTCCAAATGCCTCTTAAGAACTGCCTTGGAGGCACTGATCACCTCTCTTTTTTTTATTCTCTCCCATCTGTCCCAATTCCCCTTTCCCTCTGGAACCTAAAAGGAAATTTAAGGGGAAAAAAATGCAAACACCTTCTTTCAAACTGCAGTGTGAAGGGACACTGTTTTGTACAGACCTTTCTAGCGAAACAGGTCCCGGGTCACTGGCAAAGCACAATCATATGCTGGGCACTGAGCCTTTAATTTCATCAGACAACACAAAACAAGAACCAGCTCCAAGGACTGCTGGAGGGGACTGTGAAACCTGCACCTTACCTGGGAGCAACTTCTGTCTCTCCTAGGTGGCAGCAGGCTTGCAGGTTGAACTGGAGATAGAGATTTTTGCCATGGTAAGCGGAGGGGAAGATACCGGTGGCCTTGAAGAAGTTTCCCATGATATCGAAATACTGACAGAAACAGAGACTCTTCTCCTGCCTGTGAGAGCAAATATCCTTTGTTGTCTTACTTCCCACACACACCTTCTAGCACCAACCCTGGGCACCGTCTGCCTGTCAGGAGCCTTAGGCACCATTTCCAGCGCAGGCTGCTGAGGTAGCAAGCTTCACTGTCCTTTTCGGAAACACACAAATGGGTGTTTTCAAAAGCACAACAAATGGAAAAATTTAAGATTCTGGCACCAGAAGCAATTTACATCAAAGTAACAGGGTTTTGAGGAGTGGGGAAAGGAAGAATGGTACGCTCAGAAATAATGGCTTTAAAAAAATAAATGAAAATAGGCTCTCTTTCCCACCACCCTGATGGATATCCTTTAGAACATTTTTGAACCTATAGCAGCATCTGATGGTACAGCCTCATGAGCACCAAAATTATGTATCATCCCAGATACTAAACAGACAAATGAGCCAAGGCCTGTGTCAGCAGAGACACAAGCACAGAAGTGCACGAATGCTGTCAGAAGTCAGCCCGGTGGGCTCTTCTGTTGTTTACTTGAGGACAGAGGTAGAGTAAAACAAAGAAGCAAAGTCAAGAACTATTATTTCTCTTTCCCTTGGTCTCCACAAACTGTAATTAATTTTTAGCTAAAATTACCGGCTCATTTTTAAATGAACTTGCGTTCAGAAGAAAGGGTGAAGTTCTGTTTGACTTTTAACCAATTTTACACTTAAAAGCCTGGGAGAAGATGTGCTCAGGAAACCTATAAAAGAAATAGCAAGGCAAGGTGCATCCAGATGTGCCAGAAACACCACTCCTGGTAAGGGCCACTGGTACTAAAGAAAGGAGAACTTCAGGGTCCTCCGAGACTGACCAGAGTACTAGCTTACAGCAACTGCATTGAGGCTTTATATGCTCTGGAAGTGACATTGAAACTCCCCAAAATTACTTCACAGTGACCCAAAGAAGTCTTTCATGCCCATTTTTGTGGAGCTGAGCTGGACAGGACTGGTGGCATAGCAGCAAAACCAGCTCCTGCTCTGTCCCCACTCACCCAGTCCTCACACACACAGTTGCAGACCAGCCTCCAAAACACGTGCCCTTCCCCAGTATCTTACCTGGTCTTCAGTCTTTGAGCTGAGTGTGGTAAGTCCAGATTCAAGTTGTTTCACAGCCTTATTTCCAGAATTTGTTCCAGCCTCCACACATACTATTTGAGTTACACAACTGTACAGAAATGATTAAATCCTTAACATGGCATTCCACCTGTGTTAACCAATGACATTTATGAGTGGCGCCCACAAGGATACCCCCAGGGTGGGATGGCAGCAACAGTCCGGGAAGTTCCTACAAGCCCCAAGCCACGGTTCCAGATTACACTACCCCGAAAGCTTTCTAGTTAATGTAAGTACTGGATGCAGTGATGCCAGCTGTAAATTAAAGGACAGTTGTTTTACCTCCTCTTGGCTTCTGATCCACATCAACAACAAATCTCACGCGGCTGACAGCAAAGCTGTCACGCACACATCACACAGGCATGACTAAGAAAAGGGAAGCACTAGATTATGTTAACCAAAAGACTCACTGCAAGAGATTTACAGATTACTGCAACTGCTCAGCTCAGTGGAGGCCCAAGTTCTGTCCCAGATCCTTCCCTTTACTATCTCCATATTGAGCAGCATCCTGGCTGGATTTGTTGCAGTTAAGCCCTAATAAATCAGCCTCTCCTTAACACTTTCTAAAACCAAGTCTTACTGCTGACCCTTTGGCACTGACAGCAAATCTAACATGGGACAGGAATATTGCAGGTAGGCAACCTTAACATGACAAGTTCAAGCACACACAACCCTCTGCACACGTTGTTTCATACAGCACACTTCTGTAACCGTAGCGACTTGGACTATATGGAGAATGGATTCTTCCCTGCCTTGTTGGAAATTTCTCCTCAGATCACCAGCCAACATGTTTAACATTAAGGGTGACGTAAAACACCAGCCTATCAACTCAGGTGCTCTACACTGCAATCAATGGTGACAGGTCATAAACAGGAACACTATGGATGTTTCTTCTCTCTTCAGTTCAGGAGTCCACACTTGCCTCATATCTGTAACACTGACATCATTTTCCTTCAACTTTAACATCTCTTAAGTCCTGCCGTGTTATCTAACAAGTCAGTAAATAAATCCCAGTTGTAGCTCATTTCCTTTCCTCTGGAGATAAAGTGACCACATCAGTCAGTTCTCAAAAGAAACTCTGCAGGGAGACATCACCTCTGACTGCTGTTATCTGCTCTAGGACTCCCCAGAGTCCATAAAACGTAGCTTTTCTTCCCTGTTCATAGAATCACTTATGTTGGAGGAGACCTTTTAAGATCAGTGAGTCCAACCGTAACACTACCAAGTCTGCTACTAAACCATGTCCACAAGCATCACATCTACATGGCTTTTAAATCTTGTTACCTTTTCCAGTGTGGAATTTTACCCCTAGAGTAACGTGTAGTTAAGAGTCTAGAAGAACAGCAAGTTTAACACCTTCCAGTGTAGAGGCTTACAACTTGGAGCTCATCAGTGAAGGCAGTTTAGACAAACTTCTCTTCCAACATGAAGTGAGAGAAGTACTCACCCAGTCAGTTAAGATTTCAGGGAGACACCCCCTTGTCCCACCAGTAATTCAGATCAGTGCAATTCCCCATTAAAAGCTCCAAGCGGAAAGAAATTAACTACATGTTATTCTCCTCCCGCACAGCTAATCCAGCTAAACACAGTTGCTGTCACCATAGCCAAATCTCCCTTCTGTTCCGACAAAATACCTTTTCTGAATTGATCATTCCTACTGAAGCACCCTCAGCTACCCCACACCATCCAAGCAACTGTACCAAATGCCTCCTCAAACATTCCTCCCCCAAAAAACTCTGGGACTCTAAACCATATCCATCTCAAACATACCAAGAAACTTTGGACCGGCTGGTTTAGTCTCATAAAACATGGAACGCTGACAGTCCTAGGTTAAGTCCTGAGTTTGGTTAAACAGTTTTGTTCAACCATCCAGAACAGAAATAGTGAAGTCTTTGCAGAGGCACTGTGACAACTTTTTAAGTTTGTATCACCTTTCCCAGGTGGTTATCACCAGAGCCAATGATTCTGCACTGAGACTTAGAAACTTCCCTGCAGTATCCACCAAATTTGGTCTCTACTAGGTGTGGCAACAAGCAAAAATCACTGATGAAGCATCACCTGACCAAACCTAGTCATATCTCGTTTATATTTTCTTAGTTATTTCTCAATTATGTTTAAAACATTTCACAAAGATTCTCTTAATATGGTCAAAATGAAATACTGCACAGGAAGCTGCTCCTGAAAGCCTTCAGTATTCCCGAGTAGACTGTCCTGAAGTTGTGGTCATGATTTTAATGCTACTCAGTTTGTGAAATAAAAAACTCTTAACCTCGTTGAAGCCTGTATGAGAATCCCTTCTCATGTTGTTCCCTTCAAACAGCAAGAGTAGAGGCCAGTTCCACTGGCCAGTCCCTAGCAGTCACAGTGCTCACACAACGCTTGCAAAAAATCTGGATGCAATTACTGCTTTGCTTCAACAACTGTACATAGGTAGAGCTGGGACTTGTTTGGTTTTGTTTCTTTCTTCTTTCATGTTAAAGTTTTCTCTCCTCTTTCACTACAGGTCAGAGCCCTAGAAGAATAACATGAAGATCAGCAGTTCTGAAATACCCATTTCATCCCAGCGTTATGGAAACATCCCAATGTAGACTTTTTCATTTATTTTATCAGATTAACATGAATAAATTTTTTGTGTGTCCCCTATTAATGAGAAAGGTGGTCCAAAAGTTGCACAGCCTTCTGACGTGGCTGTCTGAAATGCAAATAGTGGAAAGATTTGACTATATTTCAACCCCAGTGTTCGATACTCTACTTCAGAAGAGTGCTGAATGGTTCCCAATAGCTTTATTTTGGTTTTAAAAGGCATTGAGTTTCTATAACCTGTGCTGAGGCACCCGAAATCTTTAAGTACTGAGCGTGCAGCATGTTTCTGTGAAATCAACTGTGATTCTTCAAGAAAGAGCTGCTGATCTGCTCTGGTCTTCTAATTCCTAAGTTTCTGTTTGCTTTCACAATCTTAGGCTTAACTTTCTGTGTGTTCACCTACCTTTAATTAGCTGCAGACACCATACAGGGATTACTGAGTACACAAAGTTACACTTAAGAGGGATTCTGCTTATATCCTCTTGTTCACTATCAGACACGATCACCTTCAAATTCTGCACATCTCTTCATAGCAGAAGACCGAGCCACTTAGAGATGGCCTTTTCCCTCCCTCAGTTCCTACTTACACAGGAGAGACTAAAAGAAACATCTCAGTTTTGTACATCCAAGTGCAGTTCTGCTTTCTTTCATGAATTCATTTCCAACGAGGTGCTCTCCTGTGCTTCACCCTTTTTCCAGCATGTGACATCCTGAGAGATGAGGGATTTTCCTTGAGACATGCAGATGACTTGTTCTCTCAATGCTTTACCATGGCTGAGAATCCCATGATTGGGGATTAAATAATAGCTTTCACCAGCATGAAATAGGAATGCCAGTTTTGGACTCTCCCATCCATACTGTTAAGTGAGACACATCCTAACAGTACATTTTAAGTTGCCCTGTATTTGCAAGTGCCTTCCTGCTCAGGTATGTAAATCCAGGAAATCTCACCTAGGAAAGGGCAAGTTGAGGTACCCAAGGATAGCAGAATTCTGGTCTATCAGTGGATTGTTGGCACAGGACAGACCTCTTCCTTTTAAAGCATATGCTAAGCTCCCTCAGTAGCCATCCCAAGTACTGCCTTGGTGTTTTCCCACTGCCCCACCAGACACGACTATTTGTCCACCAGCTATTTCAGTCAGATTTGACCTATTAACCAAGGCTGAAAGCCAGCTCAGGAAGTGCCAAAACAGATACGCAGCTGTGAACATTGTTTAAGCCCTACCTACAGGTGAGAAAACACCACAAGAAGCGATGCCAAACTTGATTCAGGATTCTCTGTCACCAATGATTTTGCCGCTGGCTCTGTTGATTTCTGCCCTGAGGCTTTTCAGGTTTCTGCAGACACAGTCAACAGTTCTACGTCAGTCCCCTTGGGAGTGCATTCTGGGCACTGAGGCAAGCCACAACTGCCAGTACAGACTGGTCACAAGTGATACAAATCAGAGAACCAGAGGGAAAGTTCAATGGGAAGCCTGGGTCAGCACCTATGGAAAGGACAACTACTTTCCGCCACCTCAAAGACCTTTTCTTCCAAGGATTCTTCCCAAACTCCAGTGATAGCAGAGACAAGGGTGAAGAAATTTCACCTCTTCCAACTTAGATCAAAGGAGACACCCGTCATGACCATACAATGACTCTGCAACCCAAGTCACTCTTTTATACCACCGTCTACATCCTTGTCCTCAGTCCCTGAGTTCATGTGCATCTGGGCCCGTGTTTTTTTCTCCCAGGCCTCCCAGAGGATCATCAAACAGCAGCTTATTATGTAGGTTCCAAAACATTTATCTGCCTGGCACCAAGGTAAACAGAGCGCATCACACAGAGGCACAGAATCAGCCTTCCCCTTTTGGCACCTGGTTTTGCCGTCTCTCAGTCGTCCCTGCTGAAGGTGCACTGTGGCATCACCAGCCACCCCTCTATTAACACTTCTCCCAGCAGGCTAGCCCATTTCAGCAGCTGCTGACATGGAGACAAGATGTCAGCTGAGGTTACCAACACAATTCATCACCCTACAGTGCCTCCGCTCCATCCCACTGCAGTAAACCCTTTTAAGAGGGTCTTCCTTGGCAGAAGTGAAGGAATAGGATAGAGTAAGATAGAACAGGATCAGAGACATGTTTGAGTGGAGCTCAACAAGTTTCATACAGAGGTACCCAAAACCAACTGGCAGAGCTGTATGAGGATTCACATTTCCATAAATAATTCAAGACCCATCTCCTGGAACGGGAGCATGAAGTGCTGTTGTAAATTACACAGACTCTGAAGAAGCAAGTGAACCATCAGCCCTCTGACAAAGTTATTTCCTAATAACAGTTATTCTAAGAGGTGTGGTTATTACACCCGAGGTGCTGCCAAAAGATTGACCAACTGAACTGTTTGTCTTGTGCATAATTGCCAGTAACAGAGAACCTAAGTCAAAAAGACAGTAGTCATCAACAGCTGGGGTGCCATTAAAGATCCTTATGAAGCTCAAGTTAGAAAGAAGTCCAGCTCTGACTACCCAAGTCAGACCTTGTAGGTCCAACAACCAGCAAAGTACCCAGGAGCAGCCCCCACCACATCCACCAAACCTGTGATTACTGGTAAAAAAGCCAGCATGTATCAAAAACTAATAACTTCCCAACAGCAGCAGAGACTCGCTCACTTTATCTGGCCCCACTCCTCCCACTGTGAAAATAAATCATTTTCTGACACAGGACAAGTACAACATTGGAACAATTCAGTGCAACTTCTAAAGCTGGAGCAAGTACAATGGAAACCCACCCCTCTCCTGCTCAGTCTGCCAGCTGTACGGAATAGCACGATCCTGGGTGGCGGCCCCTTAGTTGGCTCCCACAGATTTTATTCTCTAGAGAAAAATCCTTTGAGAACTGACACGCAGGGCAAGGCAGCTGAGACTTTACTAGAGAAATACCAGGACAAAACTCCATGACAAAGTTGTCTCACAGAGCATATATACACATGCCTTTAATAGAGTGCAGCCACGTGTATCCCTGTCCCATTAAAAAGTGAGTGGCACAGAGCAAGTCCTCACACTTTGGCAGAAGTCTCACAGCTTTGCCCAAGGCTCTAAGCACTGATACAAACCACCAGCAGGTGTCAAAGCATAAAATCTTGCCAGCTGCCTTCCCTGGATAGGGCACGGTCTCCCCAGCAGTCCATGTGCTGGATTCACTCCATTGAGTCAACACTGCCAGAATGAGCTGGTGTCTTCCACAGGAGAAATCAACTCCATTTCTAACAGGCTGGAGGAACAGCGGGTACCTCTGACAGCCACCTCAGAAATAGTTCAAATGCACACAACTGTAGCAAACTACAGAGAGTTCATCTCAGAGACAACCATTCTGAGTTGGGTTACGTGCTGGGTTATACCACATGGGCAGGGGACAGACTTTGTCCCAGTCACCAGACATCATCACAGATGCACAGTCACAAGAACATTTCCATGGTCAACACTGAGGTTACATGACGCCATCTGTGTGCTCTGGGTCTTGGGCAGCAAGTGCTAGAGCACTGCCAGAATCATCTTCTCCTTCTTTTTCCTCTTCCTCTTCTTCTCCTCAAAACGGTCAGTAGCATCAGCAAAAAATGTCACCTCATCCTTGGCCTCAATCTCCCTCTTCAGGTACTGGAGTCCTGCCATGTTGAATCCCAGCACATTCTGTAGAGGCAAACCAGCACCACACTGTTGGACACATCTCAAGCTTGTTAAGGGGCAGAGGGTCCTGCACTGGCTGCTCTCTACTAAGAAGGGGGAAAGCAAGACAATCCACAGATTTAAATAAAGCAACATCATTTAAATGTAAGCTTCATCTGAGTAGGACAACAGTCAGTCCTGCACTGTTCCCCACAGTTCTCTCTTAAGAGCAGCTACAATCCACTCTATTTTCTGAAAGACAAGTTGCTGGCAGGCACCTGAAGTTGCCTCTGGGAAGGTGCACAGTCTGCATTATTGGAGAGACTAGCAGCCCACAGGAAAGCCCCAGAGAAATAGTTTATTTACCTCCTACGTATTTAGAAACTCGTGAGCCAAACCTCAAAAACATACATCACAGAAAAACAAAAATAAATGATGGAGGGAGCACGAGCGCAGACTCATCACTGGGTAGTCTCACCCCAGGGAGAACATAAGGAAAAGGCAGCCTGTTTCCACAGGGGGGAGGTGAAATGGGCTCAGACCGCTAGACACCACAGACTACACATGCTCCCAGACGTTGGCCCATCCTGTTATTCCAGACCTTGGAAAAGGGGAGGGTGCAACACTCACCCGGGCCTCACTGACTCTGGAGATGGTGGTTTTCTTCAGATTTTCTATCACTGTCACCAGCATGTGGTTGCTTGTGATCTGCCCAAAGTGTATCCTGGGAACAAAGCAGACAGTGATGTACTGCAGCATTGTTCTTACAAGCATCAGACAGCCCCTCTCCTGAGACTCTCTATGTTCTGGACACAGGATTTTTCTTAAAATTAGGCCTCCCCAGACCAGCCTTATATAATAGGCATGGGCAGAGTTATCTGGAAAAGCTGTTTTCTGAAGCTTCTCTTCCACACTCAGTGGTTCAAGGGGAAGGTCTCTCTGAGGCATTCTCTGAGGTTATGGCCTCTACGATGACTCTCTGCCAGTCAGCAGTGCCACTTCAGCCTTCATGCAGGATCCTTCATACCAGTGAGACTCGGGGGACCAGGACCAGCGACCCCATCAGGGCATGTCAACACTCTGCTTTCGGTGAGTCCACTCCCACACCCATTCACTGCAGGCTGCAGTGATTCCTTTATCTCCTGCAGAGACCACACATTTATTCCCAAGGACACTTCCCAAGAGCTTCAGACCCAGAGACATATGAGAAAGCCCAAATTTTCCCCACACTCTTATGCTACATGTGTTCACAGCAAGCAGCAGCATCTCTGCAGCTGCAGGAAACGGGGTATATTCGCCAGCTCAGTGCTGTCCCAAAGCGCTGACTGGCAGCACAGGAGCAAGGAGCACCTCTCTGTTCACCTAACTGGCACAAAGCGAGTTCATGACACACACCAGCACGAGGGGCCCAGAGGAACTGGCTGGCTCATTCCTGACCAGAGCCCTGTTAGGGCTTCCTCGGGTCCAGGTTCTGGACAGCAACAGCAATTGAAGTCAGACTGGAAGTGACTCACTTGAGCAGGAAGAGGAGAGCTCGGCACAGGAGTTCAACTTCTGAACCCAGGTGAATATATTCATTGAAGAGTTTGAGCAGGTCAGGGACATAGGAGAAGGGCAGCACCAGGAGAGACTCTTCCAGCTCACTGAGGAGAAAGCAAAGAGACAGAAGCATTAGTCTCAGTCACTGCACTGCTACAGATGAGCAGGAAACACTTCCATACGGGTAGGTTCTGGTACAAAAACTGTGCTAAGCATTTATCACTGCTGGTCTGTGACTGCCCACAAAGCACAGCGTGTCTGCACAGACTACAGCCCAGGCCCACAGACTTTGTCTGGCACAGGGAGCACGTGCAGAGTCTTCCCTCCTCAGCATCCCAAAGCTGCTCTTCACATACATGTGCATCTCCAAGCAGCCAACCCACATACACGAGCTTCATCCATGCTCCCTGTGGAAGGAACAATTTCCATTCCCCAATTCCACACACGCCTCAAAAGAGGCTGTCAGGGATGGTAACTCCAGACTCTTCAGCACTGCCCATACCCAGCACGAAAGACCATTCCAGAACCTCGGCCCATCCTGGGCCCAGAAATCCAATATTCAGCCACAAACGTGGTCAACAATAAGGCTCTTGGGACTCACCTCGACTTGACCTTCTTGAAAACTTCTAGCACATACGCAGAAGGCTGTAACAGAGGAAAGACACCAGCTCTGCATATCAAAAAACTTTCCAGGACAAACATGTGGCTTCAGGTCCATTTCACCCAGTTAAAAGCACAAAATGACATCCTGAGAGGCAGAAGGATCAAGCCGAATATAACAAGAGGGAAAAACCTTTCAGCTTCAATCAGCTGCCAGTTTGAGAAGTCCTCCCTCCCCAAAACATAAACCCAGCCTTCTCAGCATACTCTAAACTGGCAAAGAATATTGTGAAATATCTAATTTATATTCAACCAGCTAAATCAACTCAGACTCAGTTCAATGAACCTTGTACAAACCGGATAAAAAGCTTGGTGAAATGGACAAATTGCACATATAAAACCTTACACAAACTCATCTCCCAAAGACTTAATTCCTGCTACTCCTGTTTATCTGCTGCAAAGCGTTTGGCTGATGCAGAGCACAGCTGGGAATTGCCAAAGAAAAGTGCCTAGCAACTAAGTCATAGGATTTAATTGACTTCTGTTCAGTCTATTCAACTTTAATTATAAGTTAATATACCTATAATCATGGAAGAAGGGACAGAAGGGCTCTGGTAAGGTGATCACAGGTGGTTAGAAGGAAGACAAAAGGCTGTTCTGGCATTGCCATACTCTTCAGAAAGAAGAGAATGAAAAAACAAGTATCTTCCCAAGGGTAATTAAAAATGCAGTCTAGGACTATACATCGGAATAAATTGGGAAAAACCAAAACTAATACACTCAAGTGATGGATTTTTATCAATGAAATCCATGCATTCATGGTCATGTATTTTGTATAGTAAAAAATTCTCAGTTTAGTGAAAACTGTTGTGTACTAGGATGACAGGAGTGGGTAAAGGCTCTAGCCTGCAATACCTGGACATCTAACTACAGAATTTTCTCAATGGAATTGAGAAAGTTCTCAATTTTCTTTAGGAACAGAAACAGAATCAGTAACTGCTGTAACAATGCCACAGAAATAAACCCGGGCAGCTACAACACAGCCCTGCCTCGCTCAGAGCTGCCCTGCTGTGGTTACAGCTGCACAGGCAGGGATCCAGGGTGCAGAAGCCTTCGTGTGCTCCCAGCTCCTGCTTCTTGACTCAAGGCAACACAGCAGGCATGTTGGGACAAGTGTTCCACAAGCTGTCTCTCCCAAGGAAGAAGATAAGTGACTGTCCGTGCACAAAGTATTTTTGTTCATCATCTGACACACTAATGCTCACCATGGCCAGCTCACCACATAACAGGACATGTCATAACTTGAGGCTCTGTTTTCACCCCGCAGCCTAGCACTTGGACTAGCACATTCTTCCAAGACTTCAGGAACAGGTTCAAATTCCCTCCTCTGTACAGCAGGATTCAATCAAACATCACCCTCCTCCAAAGAAACTGGTGGCTACTAAGCTGTAAGACTTCATTCACCCCTGTTCAGTCTATTCAGCTTGCAATCAAACAGGCCTGTATTCACAGAGGAAGGGAGAGAACGGCTCTGGCTAAGCGCTTACCGACGTCACACAGTGACACGGGTTCTCCACTACACATTCCTGTGGATGCTGAGGTATTTTGCGTAAGGGGGCACAGCTCCTCTGGATTACACCATAGGATGGCAACTGCACCCTCCTGGCACAGGAAAGGTTTGAACTAGCTTTATCTTAGACAACGCTGCAAACCACCATTTCATGATAAGGTGCATGTTAAGGTCACGGCATAACCCCACCAGGGTTATGTTCAGCCCTGATGGGGTAAAACGTTTGTAACACGTATGGGAGATACAAGAAACAAAACGCCACCAAACAACCCAACCCAAAAACCCAAGCTGTGTTCACTTTGCACAGGCAAAACCGCCAAGTTTTCAAGGTGAACCAAGTAGTCCTCCTTCCCCACAGCAACCTGGCAATTCCACTTACTGTAATATTTCCATAGGCACGGAGGATGGGATTGACAGGAAAGGGAACCTGGAGACACAGAATGGGTTACAGTGAGGCAGGTGTGTGTGTACAAATACATATTGCCAGAGAAAACTTAACCTACAGTAGAAGAGGACTTATATCAAGTGTCTCCCTGCTATTGCCACACTTCTGCCCTCCCCAGAACATCACTGAAGGCCTCTTGGCAGCCACTAGACGATCTTGGACACATATGACTAACTCAAATACGTACGAGTTTTCTTCCACTTCTTAGTTGTCACTTTTCCCACTTAAATCACAGCCCCTGATTTAGCAGGGAGTGTCAAGATGGAGGCAAAGAACAGGCTATGGGGTGAATTTGCAGCAGCATGCTCTCCCTGGGACAAAACTTACATCCTACTGTGACTTTAAACATAAAGATCATTGGAAAAAACTCACCACCAACCATGCCCCAGAGCACAGTGACATTTTGTTCTCTAGAAGATTTTCAGCTGTCCTGATTTTATGCTGAGCCTCTGCCCCCCAGAGCTGGAAGGATATACCCACACACCCTGGGATTGGTACATTCCTCCATCTTTTACCTCTTTTCCTGCAGCTTTGCACATGGCCTCGTGTTCCTTTAGTTTTGCCATCTCTTCTCTATAGAGCTCGATAGCTTCCATGATCCGCTCAGCCTGCACAAGAATTGCACATCAGTGACACCAGACAAGCCGAAACAAAGCTCAAGACCAAGAGTACAGATGGAGATGGAAGCAGAGGGGTTGATACGGAGGATCACAGGACCTCTTGCTCAGAAAGACAACCTCTGCTCCAGAGGGCATCACTACCCTGAGCACATCAGTCATGTCCTGAAGATGTCAAACACCATCCACATCCCCCCACTATCCCGGGTGCTCTCTGTTGCAGCTTCAGTTGTTGCCTTGACATTGAACTCCACCCCCAGCAAGCAGTACCTCTCCTCTTTGAGGCACAAGGCTGCGTTGGGGCCATTTTGACTATTCAGATTAAGGATTTCCTCTGCATTTACAAGAGCACCAGACTGTTGAGATCTGCAGCCATGAAATTACCCAGCCCCACACCTTCCTGGTACAGCTCCCGCCTCAGGCACTCCAATACATTCCCACCTTCCACAGACACCCACTGGACTGGGCAGCCCTTCGGGGAGAGGCCTGGTGCCTAGAGAACATCCTAGCCTCCTTGGGCTCCTTTGGGCTGCAAATCCCAAAGGGTAAGAGTAGACCTCTCTGTCCCACATGTGACAGGCAGAGGAAGCTGCAGCTATAGGAACCTCACACCTTGTTCCAGTTCCCTGGAGAGATCTCAGGAGGAGACAATTCCTGGTGCAGTCAGACCTCTCCGTGTTGGCCATAGAGCAGAGGCAATCTGCCCCTATGTGACAGCGCAGGTTACTTCTCTACAAACTGATGCTCCAACCCTGTGTCAGCCCCCCTCCTTGAGAGAACAGTAAGACAAAGCAACACTGGCAGACCCAATCTTACCGCTTTGATGGTTTCAATTGTCTTCTTTCCTGCCAGCCCTGTCTCTCCTTGTGTCTCTCCAGCCACCTACAAAATACAGAGTTTGCAACTCCCTCCTTCTGCAGCAGACCGGTGAATACACGTAGGCACCCCCCGCATCCTACCACAGTCCATGCTAAGAAAAACATCACGCCCGTTCCCTAAACTAGTCATTTATGTGGGGAAATGCAGCATTTCCCAAGTGCACAGCTCTTCCTCACGAACAGCAGCGCTGTGCTAACACTGAGCTCTGGGAGACAGGCAAAGACAGCTCTTGTGTGATCTGACCAGCATCAAAATGATCAGCAACACAACCCAAGCATCTGAGCAAGAGGGATCAGGCTTCACCACCTGTCCTGTACTACATGGACCTGGAAGCAGCTGTCAGGAGACAGCCCAACCTTGGTACAGAGCTGGCATGCACTTGGACTGGGGAGACAGGAAGGGCAACAGCACAGCAAGGTCTCGGTGTCCACAGCTACTGTGTAGCAGTTCGGCCAGCTCCACACGCTTCTGAAGTTGTCTGTAGGAAGTACCAGTCAACTCGATCATGAGGCCATCACTGCTTCAGCAGCACCTTCCCCCCCCACTCTTCCTCAAAGCAAGAAAATCATCAGTCCTCTCTGACATCTCTTCTATGCCTCTTACAGAAATAGTTATTCCAGATGTTGTACAGTCAGACTGACACACACCCAGATGGTGCAACTCACCACAGGCTGCTCTTCCTTCGCCACACTCTCTTCATACTCAGCTTCTCGTTGCTGCAGTGGATGAGAACACATCACATTAACACGGGTGAGCAGGCAGCAAGGGTACAAGGCCCTTCCAGACTGGTTGAGCAATAGCACCTGCAGCTTCATGCAGCCCATTGCAAAACCAGGACAGACCAGTGGAGATCAACAATGCCAGTGCAAAATGCCCACTTGTCCCTGGTCTCCCGACAGAGAACTCTGGAATCTTCCAGACAGAAGGGAATAAAGGCCTCTGCTCTGGATGCAGAAACAGCCCTCAGACAGCCCACCAACCTGAGACAGAGACAACAGTAATTCAGCACCAGACCTTCCACCTGGTACACACCGCAGAAGAAACAAGCCTAGAAAGGTCCTAAGGTTGTCCAAGCCTGCAAGAGTTAAAAGCCTCCTGTTTGGTGTCTCTCACATAAGTAGGGCCCCATCAGTGTGTAAGTCACTACTGGTGTATTCACGCCCACGTTACTACTCAAACTTGACCCAAACCAGACTTTTCTGGCATCTGGAAAAGGAGTTGTCTCTGTCTCTCCTTTTACCACCATCATTGTTACCACACCAACCACGAGGCATCAAGATGCTGCCAATGGGTCACCTCAGCTCACTGCAAACAGGCTGGCACAAAAAAAAAAACCCAAACAAAAAAAACACACCACAAAATTTATTGCAGGCTTCTCATCCAGTCCTGCTTCTGCACCTATTTCCACATCCTTCCCCTACTGTGGTTTGAGAACTGCTTTAAGAAGGAGAGACTGAGACAGATTCCTCTGAGGGATTGTTGTACCGGTTCAGCCATCATTTTATGCTGCCATCAGTTGCCTGATCACACAGGCCAACACTGAACTCAGCAACATCCCCTCAGAAGTCTTCTTTTTCAGACAGTCCTGCCATCCATTCCTGTGGGCCCAGCTTCTCTGCTGCCCACTGTGGTGCCAACATCACCTGCTGGGCACAATGGACAGAGATGGCTCCTCAGTGGCCCCTCACGTGGAAGCACACCGAGAGAGCTCAGCAAGATGAAACCAGCCCCAACAGGAAGCTCTTCTAACTAATTGGCTCCTGGTTAACATAGCCCTGGCCTCACCCACCACACCAACCATGACCACCTGGGTGAGGGCAGAGCCACAAAGACACAGGTGGGCCAGGTTCTGCCTCTGGAACATGAAGCCAATAAGAAACACAAAACATTCTGCTAGGCTGTGACTCATTCACAGGTCAGCTCCAACCTGGGGCCCACAACTCAGGCCCCAGCACTTCAGGGATATAGGGAAAAGACAAGGGTTACAAATTGTTCCAAGGGAATTTCCAACTGAATACGTAAAACAAATATACCTGCCAACCCCAGCACTGGTTCAGCACTGGAATCAGGTGCTCAGACAGCCTGTAAAATCTCCTTCCATGGAAACATTCATATATCAAGACAAGTGTCTGAGAAGTCTGATAGAGCTTTAAGGTTATCCTGCAGGGAGCAAGGGCTTGGACTAGAGACCCCCAGTTTCCTTCCCATTGAAATCCTTCTGTGAGTCTGATTCTTCACAATACATGGAGTAGAAGGGGCTTCTTCCAGCATCCCTGAGCTCTGGGGCCTGCTACTGAGATAGAATGGACCTCTCACAGCTGGAAAAGGAAAACCAAGACAAGCTGCATTTAACAGCAGCAGCGCTCTCCATCACTCCACAACAGCCACCTGCTGAGCTACCTCCAAAGCACATGAGTTGAAAGGAGCACAAGAGGATAAGAGAAGGTCAAAGGCTGTAGCCAATAGACCTGAAGAAAACCATGGCTATAGAGGAAAGCCTGGGAAGCAAGACAGAAGCAAAGCAGAGAACAAGTTAGCTGAGTATCTGCAATGCAGTACAGACAGACAAGCACCTGCAACATCTGCAGTGCTGTCTCCAGACAGCTCAAGGCAACAGTCCCATCACACAAAAGATGCCAGGCAACCCTGGGCACCTCAACACCAGTCTGTGGTTAGTAATGAGGAAGTTTGCCAAGTGTGGAGCCAGACTCTTCCACAGTGAAAAATGAGGCTTCTGCCAGCTGGGGAGAAAACAGGTCTAGAAGTTGTATTTGGCAGGAAGGATGCAATTCTCACCATCTCCCTCTCCTCCTCCAAAACAAGTGGCTCCCTTGTCCTTTCCCAGAGGCGCAGGGACTTGTCATGGGAGGCTGACACCACGTAGTCTCCATTGGGACTGAGTGCCAAACACCACACCTCCTGGTGATGCCCCTGCATGGTAGACAAAAGAGGTAAGATGTGAACACCACCCAGCTCCCACCCCTGAGGGAAGTGCTGCTCATGCATGGACAATGCTTTCTTTCAATGATCTCCAAAACTTCCTACCTCCAGCGTCTGGATGTGTTCAAATTTATCTGCATCCCACTGCTTAATCTTGCTGTCCTTCCCAGCTGTGAAGAAGAGATGGGATTTCGCCACAAACTGCAGATACATCACACTGGAAGGGAAAAGGGCTCAAATTCACCCACATGAGGAAAACTGCAGACCCCTCCCAACACTCTATGGTGGACAAAAGGGTTATTGCTGGATCACAGCTCCTTGGAGACAAGACAGGCCACAGCCCAGAGATGTTGTAGGATCTGACTGACCTGTCATCATGGGCAAAGAGAGAGCGGTGGCAGTCCCCAAAGTCCAAGCCCCAGATCTTCACATTCCTGTCAGCAGAGCCAGTTGCAATTAGAGTCCCATCCTACAGAGCAACAGAGAGGAGAGTGTAGGTAGCTGGCTGGCAGCCCCATGCGGACTTGCTGCTGAACCAGTGACTAAGCAGTGCTGAGCAGGCAGACTTCCGGCTTCCAAAGCATGCCCTCCTGATCCCTCCACCTCCTCTCACCAGGGTGCCCCAATGCTTGTGGCACCAGCACAACCTGACAGCACCCAGTCTCTTCTCTGACCCTCTGCAGGCATTTAAGACCTTAGTTGACGTTTTTGGCTTCCAAAGAGCCTCATTCCAAGGACGCCTCAGAGCAAGATGCAGCCCAAGACTGAACAGGCATGAAGAGGCTGTGCCAACTCAGCACCTACTCTCTGCTCCAAATAACAAAGGACTCAGGCTCCTCTCACACAGCTGGTAATACAGAGCTAGCAGAGAGCAGGCTGTACCCCTTAACATGAGCGTAGGGAACCACCACAGCATTTTGATTTCCACTTGTTCACAAAATGCCCTGGTCAGTTCTGTCACGGCTGCTACTCTGTGACCCTCCCAGGAAGCACAGGACAGCAGCATAAGGAGGGGCTTGCTGTGCCCCATCAGGAACTGCTAAGTCAGGAGCAAGCAGATGACAAGAAAGCATTATCCTAGAGGCCTTGCTGTCAGCAGACGTTCTCACAGTCATCCCTATCACCACAGTCCCAGCTGGCACACAGCCCTAATGATACTTACATAGGAGATGTCCATACACAGCACTGGCAGCTTGTGTCCATACAGAGAAAGGAAAAACTGAAGCAGAAGAAAAGTGTCTCGGTTAGACATGCTGAGTAGAGACGTGTGAAAATCTCAGGCTCCAGGCTAGTTCTGCTCTGCTGCAGTAGCTCTGTCTTTCTAGCACTGTCCCACTTTCATTCTTGTCCTGAACACTGTTAGCAGCAGCACCATGGCAGCAGCACTGAGAGAAGGGTGGAAGTACCCAAGCAAGCTGAGCTAACTCTGGTGCCTATGGAGTTTATCCCTGTTTCTCTTTGCCTGTCTGTCAGTCCTAGTCTGTCTCGCGTCACTCCCCAACATTCAAGGGCCAATAAACAACTCTCAAAACCACCACACACTGCTGGTTAAGAAGGATTCTCCTCCCCTGGGCTTTGCTTCTACTCTGCCCTATTTAATGCCACGTGTGACACATCCACCACTGTATGGGTGGGCCCCTACAGTGCCTTGCAGCTCTGGAGTACCACCACAGCCACAAGGTTTAGAGTGAACCTTACCACCTGCAGGTTCACAACGCTTTCCAGATGAAAAATGGATCTCCTCCCTAGCGTGGGCCAGCCATGGTTCTGCCAGGTTTGCTAGCAAACAGGCACCTGAGGTGGGATGCATGGGCTCTCTTTGATCGTTACCGGTGTCCTACAAGAAACCGACACTTTTCCCATCTATTCCTGATCTTTCAGGCTGCAATTACATAACTCCCTGCACAGCCTCGTAGCCCATTTGGTCACGCACCTTGAGCGTGTCAATGTAGAAAATCTTCACAGTGCAATCCAGCAAGGAGACAGCCAGCAGTTTCTGGTTGGGGCTGTACCGCACACAAAGAACATCTTCATCCAGCTGCAAAACACGCACATGTTTCATGGAAAGCCTGGCAACAAGAGGAAAACAACAACTGTTATCCTAAACAAACAAGTTGGGAAAAGGTATGAACGCCACTCCCACAGTGCACCCTGGGAAAGCAAGTTAATTCTCACACACAGCACCTCACTCCTCATGACGACTTGAACAAGACAGGACTGGAAATAAGCACAGCACTGCAGGTGGATAAACTTCACTGCTCAATCTACTGCTTGACGAACTGGAGGCCTATCCTGTTATTAGAAGCTAAACTCGCACACAAGCAAGGGATTAGAATGTGGCAAGTGCCCTTCCCCAGCTAAGCTCAGACCTTCACAAAACAGCATTGAGCTCACACTCTTCTTCACGTGTTCCCTGTGCATGTCATGGGCATTTCTTAGAGTGAGAAGCAAAGGGCAAAGCATCCATCAATAGCAGTGGATACTGCAGATGAATGCAGTCCAGGAAGGTTTATTCTCTCACCTTTTCTGAACACTGCTCTCATCCTTCACAAGCTCAAACTCCCAGAACTTGACACATTTATCAGCACCTCCTGTCACAAAACCACGCTGCAGGGGAAAACAAAAACATACTGTGAAACCACAGAATCGCAGAATGGTAGGGGCTGGAAAGGACCTCTGGGGATCACCTAGTCCAACCCTCCTGCCAAAGCAAGTTCACCTAGAGCAGGTTACACAGGAATGCGTCCAGGTGGGTTCTGAAAGTCTCCAGAGAAGGAGACTCCACATCCTCTCTGGGCAGCCTGTTCCAGTGCTCCGTCACCCTCACAGTAGAAAAGCTTTTTTCTCATATTTCTCCTTATGTTTCTTTTTCTAAAGCCAGTTTTGCTACAACCCAGAGTAATTCTACAACAGACAACACACAAGGAGGTTTTTGAAATGTCCCACATTCCTACAGTATTCAAGATTAAGCGGACACCAGCAGGGGCACTTGCTCTGGGTGGGGCGTGCATTACCCATTGGCTGAGCAACAAAAACAATCTCAAAAGCCCTGGCAGGGAGGTCAAAGACAAAGCCTCCAAATCTAAACCAAGACATGGACTGAAACTTTGGGACTGAAAGCAGTCATCTCAGCCGTAATGATGTGCTTGCGTTGTGTGGACAAGTTGACACTGTCACAGTTACTGGATCAGACACACCTTACCACCACCACAATCACAGCCTTCAGAAAGAAGAGAAGCTCAGCGTTATCCCTTTTACATTAAGAACAAGGGTAAAATCTGTCCCACACGTTTTAATCTGTAGGGTGAATGAGTCTCAGGCAGGTCATTACTCGCTATGGTTCTTATTCCACTAAAAATCACTCCAGCTTCTAGTGCAACAGGATCATGTAAGCAAAATAAGAAAGGCATACAGAACAGACAAAACAAAGTGGAAACTGATAGAAACTAATATGTACCTCAGCTGTAGGAATAGAGAAAAACTGATACAAGAAGACACAGACTTCTACAGCCAGGGTGGTTAGGCCAAATCAAATGAGCATGTGCGTGTAAAATGGAAACATTAAAAATAAAAAGTCTTTTCAGCAGTACCGACCCATTTCTAGAGGGAAGTATGAGAACTATTAAACAGCAATGCTCAGTAGACATGTCTCATTTGTTGTGTTCAGGGAAAAAAAACCACGTTCCATAATCACATTACAGACACTGATGAAAAAATGCTCCAAAAACTCACAAGGCTGTCAAAAGCAGGTACGCCCATCAGGCATTTATAAACCAACGGTTCCAATCTCCTGAATCCAAGACTTTCACAGGGCAGAATGAGGCATTCTCTCAGCTGCCAATGCCTGGTCTCAGCAACTTCAGAAATATCAGGGCAGATCCAGGAAGAAACTAATGTAACCCCATAATTCAGAGAGAGTAAACAGGCAGGCCTGGTAACTCTGAGCACGGTCAACAGAAGTAAAAGGTAACTGCAGTTTCCATCAAAAAATAATCTGAATCTGGAAAAAAGAGCTTATGGAAAATGAATTTGAAAGCGATAACCCTTGTCCTCAAGATTAAAGCTGTAGTTGATAATAGTAACAGTGTTGCTCCTGCAAGGCATGCCTCTTGGACCTGCTTTGTATTTTCATTACAAAATCAGGATAATATACTTTAATAGAGCACACAGCCCATGGATTAAAGACCAGCTGAGAAGTTTCAAAGGTTAACTTTAAATGAGAAATACCTAATAACTTGAAACTATGCTGCTTATAGATGTTACGGATTACTAGAAAAATAAACAAATATATCTATATAATGTCAAAGCTATTCAATCTATCTGAAAAAACAGAACCCAAACCACTGATTTATATGCAGAAGGCAGATGAGCTGATGAGGATGGCCCCACTCAGCTAAAGACTCATTACCATGTGCCATACAACTAGAAAGGTATTCCATCAAGCTGTGTGTGTATCCATAGTTAAAGTTCTTAGACACCACCAGCTGCATCTTCCACCTCCCAGGATAAGGAGTTCTCACGTTCCCATCAGTAGTGCAAACATAGCACTGTACGAAGGAGCTACATAAAAAGACATGCACAGATGATACTCAAAAGGGTGGCCGAGATACCTGGTCTGGAGAAAGAGCAATGGACCACACTGCCCCATCATGAGCATCAAGTGTCTCCATCAGACTCCCAGAAGCCAGGTCGTACAACTGCAGCTTCCCTGTCTGAAGAAAAAAAGACACATCACAGAGGGCAAATCAGCCCCTCTGCCTTCACACCACGCAATAGCTCCTAGAAGAGCACCTCTGCCATTCATCTCTCAAACAGCCAGCTTCATGGGATGGCTGTTACAGACGGCCAAACTCCTGATCTCCACCAGAGACTTCCCAAAGCTCTCCCCAGTTTCCACTTCAAGCCACAAGAGCTACATAAAGAGCCTGGGAACAGAGCAGCACCTGACAGCCAGAGAGGTTTTTACACCTAGAACAGAGTGCTGCAGATCAGGAGATGCACTGCATTTTCTGCAAGGCTGCTTTAGTGACACTTTCAGAACGCACTTTCAGACCTGGGCAGACTGGAGTGCAGAAGGACACTATTTACCTTGGTGCCGATGATGACCTGCCGATCTCCTGGGACAAAGAGCGAGCAGAGTGCGTACTCACAATCCATCGTTCGGATGCACTGCAAGGTCGATCTGTGGATAAAGACAAAGCCCAAAACCTCTTGTCACACACAAAATCTGGCCCACCAAGTGAAGCATGCTCCAGAGCAGGCTCTGCCCACAGATGGACAACTGGACTGCGTACCTGTTCCAGATCTTTACAGACTCTGCAGCTGCTGAGAGAATGGCAATGTTGTCAGAACTAAAAGCCAACGTCCTGACATCACTGCGGTGGCCTCCAATGGTTATCCTGGAGGCACGGACAGGCTGTGGGACTTGGGCAGACAGGTTCAGGTTGTATGACTCAATGATGTTGTTCTGGAGAAGCAGTACGATCTTCAGCTCTCCTTTTGGAGAGAGAATCATGTCAAATGACCTGTTTGATTAGACAAAATCAGAGCTGTACACAGGGGCAATAAGATAAAATGTGGGAGGGTTCAAATACCAAGAATAACTGAGAAAGAGGAACACCGAGTGCACACCACAAGCAAGTGCGCACTAAGCAAGAGGTGTGCAAGAAGGGAACCACTTGTGGAAGGGATGTGAACGGACTAGAGATCATGTTAGGCCTCTCCCTAACTCCAAGCTGAATAGATGTCCATGGAATCACAGAATGTTTTGGGTTGGAAGGGACCCTTAAAGGTCATCCAGTCCAACCCCTCTGCAGTGAGCAGGGACGTCTTTAACTACATCATGTTTCTCAGAGCCCTGTCCAACCTGACCTGGAATGTTTCCAGGGATGGAGCATCTACCACCTCTCTAGGCAAACTCTTCCAGTGTTTGCCACCCTTATCGTAAAAAACTTCTTCCTTGTAACCAGTCTAAATCTCCCCTCTTTTACTTTAAAGCCATTACCCCTTGTCTTATCACAACAGGCCCTGCTAAAATGACTGGCCCCATCTTTATTACAGGCCCCATTTAAGTACTGAAAGGCCACTATAAGGTCTCCCCAGAGACCTTCTTCTCCAGGCTGAACAACCCCAACTCTCTCTTCTTTTCTCCATAGGAGAGGTGTTCCGGCCCTCTGATCATTTCGTGGCCCTCCTCTGGACCCACTCCAACAGGTCCATGTCTTACTCATGCTGAGGACTCCAGAGCTGGACACAGTACTCCAGGTAGAGTCCCACTAGAGAGGAGTAGAGGGGCAGAATCACGTCCCTTGACCTGCTGGCCATGCTTCTTTTGATGCTGAGGGGGTAACTTCTTCTACCTCTCCCTATACTGAGCTGTGCAGAGCTCTCCCCAGGTAGCTGCATAACAACTGCTCATCCTCTACAGCAGGCTTTCCACTCACTTGATTTTAGAAGAAGCTCTGATGTTAGTGACCCGCTGAATCTCCTCCTGCAGACTCAGTTCCACACTCTTTTCAGGCTCTTCTTCAGAGTTCTGTCTAGAAACGTCAGATAATGGAGGAGAGTCAAATAACCAAACACAGCCAACACAAACAGAGACAAGAGAACAACTTAAGGAAACCCCTAGCCTGCTGAAAACTACTGCCCTCTTATCCAGCAGTGCTAACTGCATTCAAGAACTGGGGGAGACAGTGAAGTTCATGCTGGTATGCAGACTACTTAAGAGACAAACTGTCCTAGAAAAGGCAACCTCTTCTGGAGCCAAAGCACTGGAACAAGGCACATTAGAAAGATGGATACAAAACAGACAATAGAAAGCTGCCTTTAAGGAGATCAGCTTCTGTTTGTCTTCTACCACTCAGCAAGAGTCCTCAGCCATTGCCAAAAAGCATCTCCAGATTTACCTGCCCTGTGCTTCAGTTTCTACCCTGGAGCCAAAGCTCTCCCTAAGGACTGTTGTGAGGCACCTGTTAAGTGCCAGAATACCCAGAGAGACACTTAACGCAAAGTAAACATTACGAAAGCTCTCACCTAGACCTCTGCCTGCTGTAAAACAGGACATGAGGTACCAGAGTCACTCTTGACTTCTCAGATGAAACTCTCATTCCTGTACATCCTATCCAGGACTTTATTTCGTGCACCAAGTAGCGTAAATACGAACGTCAGGTAGAAGTGAGCAGCTCTGAAAAACCCATTTTATGTCCATTCCTTTGCACACATTAGCTTTGTTTTTACAGGGGGAAGACTCGGAAAGAAAGTTATTTCCTTAGTCTCTGGGAGCAGTGCTGCTCAGACGAGCATTGAGGATGCACAGGAAAGCAACCCCAAAATACAACCATTGGCACAGACAGAATGACCAGTAGTTTGGAGTTCAACCCCTGTGTCATGCTGCTGAAGGCCTTTTCTAACAGTTCTACGGACACAGACAGCATCCAAATACATCCAAGAGACTGCTTACTTGGCTTTTTTCTTCGCTTTCTTCATTTTCTTCTCCAATTTCTTTTGGACTTCCTCTTCAGAAAGGACAGAGAACACTTCCAGAACAGCATCTGTTCCCTAGAACCAGAGCAAATAAAGTCAAAGGCACACAAAGCCCTGGCACGCCCTTGCAGAAATTACCTAAAGTCTCTGACAGCCTCTTCTACAGCTCGATAGTAGGGCTCCCCATTACTTACATGGCAGGCCAAAATCTTGCCCGTTTGGTCTGTGGCAAGAGTAACTATTCGGTCTCTCCCTTCCCGCATGATGGATCCAACTTTGCTGCACTTTACAAGGCGCTGTAGGGAAAGAAGAACTTTGGTCTGAAAGGTCAAGTGATCTTCTCAAGCAAGCTCAGAAACCTACTCGCAAGAGAAGAAGGAGAAATGAACGTACAGGGTCCAGGTAAAACAGCTAGCAAGGATAATCTGGGGACAAAACAGGCATTTGCATGAGCTACAGGCTTATTTCCTTATGTTTTGTTGCATTGTAGCTGAAAGTAATCATTGACTGCCTCAGCAGAAAAATAACTTTATTGACCAAACATGGCTATTTAAGAGACAGCTGAATTTTTATGCTACAAAGGCAGCAGAGCTCAGTTCCTCTGTCAGAAGAGGCAAAGAAGGTGAGAACAGAGACTCTTAAACAGGTGGCTGAAGGGAAACAAATCCCCTGGAGAGGAAGTTGGAAAAGTATTCCACAACATCAGGTATCTACCATAACTACAAGCGGTCTGAAATCTGAGCACAACCCCAGAAAGTTCCACCAGAAAGACAGAGTCAGTAACATCTCCACCAGCAGCACAAGTGGGAATGGCTTTCTGCAATCAGCGCTCACACCACATTTTGTTATGGTGCAACTCTGACCTCTCAGCTTCTACTACTGACCTGCAAAGCTGAGCATCAGCACTGAACTCAGCAGCTGCCAGCCAGCTTGTAACTATTTCATTCTCACGTTGTTTGATGAAAGAGCTCTGTCAGCACTGTCAGACTCTAAACATTTGCTAGTCCTTCCCAAACAGAAGGCAAAGGAAAAAATTTTCAGTGGAGAATATCACGTGCATGGGTTTAGGCACACAAACTTCTGCTGATGTTTTGCAGGTAGACGAGGCAGCAACTGCTGCTGAGGAAAACGTTATGAAACAAGACAAGAATTACCACATTTTGCCTAACAGGCTAAATATGACACTCAGGGTATAAACCCAATACAGTGAAGCAATGTGTGAGCGACTCTAAAACTCCTGCTGGCTCTGCAAGCAGCACCATGCAACTGGGGTTAGATACACCATCCTACAGGCAGCACGGACAACTGAGCTTACTTCCTCAGGATGCTCATCCAACTCTAGGGTCTCATCCTCTTCAGTGTTTTCTTCTGCTTCAGGTGAAGCCCCTTTGCTTTTCTTGGATTCTGGCTCATCGGGGTCTTTTTCCTGCTCACGGACCAAAAAAAGAAATCATAAGGAGTACTTAAACCACAAGAGCTGCAGTGGTCTGGATTCTGTCTCATTTACACCTCGTTTCCCTGGAGGAACAAGTGGTTAGCTTATGCTGCAACAAAGGAGTGGCCTACAGCATGTCTGTTGGCAGCAAATGCTCCGTGTTCTTCCCTGCTTATCATCCACCCAACAAGACCATCTTCTCTAGCTGTAAGCCAGAGGGCAGGAAGATCCGACACACTCTGGAAATCTTTTTCTNCCAAATGCTCCGTGTTCTTCCCTACTTATCATCCACCCAACAAGACCGGAAGATCTGACACACTCTGGAAATCTTTTTCTGGAAGTGCTCACAGCTTCACTTGAAAGCTCAGAACACAGAAAAAAATAAAGTATATCCCAAGAGCAGCTTCTGGAACTCTCAGACAGCAAAGACATTGCTTTGGCTCTGTTTCCCAAAATGTCAATCAGATTTAACATGTTTTAGTCCCATCTTAGTCCCAAGACAGCTGGGCAAGACTGTGAGGGGTTACACCTTACCTCCTGGATGTAGGTGATATCCCACACCCTCAGCTCACTGTCAGCACTCCCAGTGATCAGACGCTTCTCTTCAGATATCAAAGCCATCCCCCAAACCTGTCCACAGGCATAATGTGAACAATTAGCTTATGGCTCCTTTAACTATGATAACAACAGCAGAGCATCCTCAATTGATTTATTTAAACAGCAACCAAGAAGAGAATAGATGGGACTTCCTGCAGGGACATCCGTATTGGAATTGTCACCCATCCACTGCATGCTGCTGACAGCTCCTGGAGACGCTGTAAGGTTCTCTTTTGCTCACCCCTAAAGCCTAATGACAAGCAAAATGTATCACGGTGCCAGTTTACAGTTCCTGAGAGCAGGGAAAGCACAAAGTAAGCCATGTCATGTAATCCAAAGTCCCTCCACCCCAACAGCTCCCTGCACATTCTCTTTACCTCAGCACGGTGTCCAACCAGAGTTTTGAAGCAGTGCTGGGTGTCCAGATCCCACCATTTCACCAATGTGTCTTTGCCGCTGGAACAAAGAAGAAAAACTCAAGGCCTGAGGAAAGTCTGCCCAAAGTTCACATGCTTAGAAAAGTGGTAGAAATTAAAAAAAAAATAATATCTAAAACATGCCACAACACATCACAGAGCAGCTGCTCAGACACTGATTCTCGCAAGCTACGCAAGAACAAAGCATGACAATCAAAGGTACCGCAAAGAGGTATCCAACGAGTGACTGAAAACTGCTTCCTCCTCTGGATTCAGCTGCAAGCCCCAGTGGCACACAACCTCCTTTCTCACTTATTTAGGGTGAGAACAATACTCTTTACTTAGGGTGAGAACAATAATCACAAAGCACCAATCAACTCTAAAGCTCCACCTAAACCCCTCTTCACATTCTCAACCTGTGTCTATGCGCTGACCAGGCTGGGAGAAAAGCAGATTCCTTCATTTTGAACAGCGATTTGGAGCTGCTCCTCCAACAGGAAATTACAGCTGTTTCCGTCCTTCAAAACCTTCACAGGACTAGATCTCCTTGAAAACAAGTTTCTGGCTACATTACGCTACCCCAGTACTACAGGAGCACCCAAGAGAAGTAATTTGAGTGTTTATACAGATTCTTTCAGTACGCTCTATAACAATTTATTTTCAGTAACTCTGTTATAGCCTATTTTCACCAATAATTTTCAACTAAATCAAAATATAAAACTTGCTCCATTACAAAGCTCCCTCAGGACAAAAAAAGCTTATCTGATTGCAAGTGGTATTTATTGTTAATCCATCTCTTTTGTTACGTAGGATCCCAAGGTACTTGTAAATTGGACATATGAATAGATCACCAAAAATTCTGTACACAAAGGACCACAGTTAGCGACTTGGGGAAAAAAAAAAATCTAAAGTGAGGAAGAAAAAACTTTGCATCTCCAGAAAACAGGATAACATCTCTACTCTGTTAATAATTAAAAAAAAGAGGAGAGGAATTCTTTATCTCAGTTTAGCCACTGAGAGAATTAAAAAGCATTTCTAAAGCTGACCTGCAAAGACTTGAAATTGCATTAAGAAACAGGCATCATCTACCAAACCAACAAAAAACTATCTTTTCCATTTGAAATAACAAAAAAGCACAGGAAACTTGTTCCCATTTTACACTGAACTGATTGCATGCACTTTTCTATTAAACTTTTAGATGACATATTAATAAATAAAAGAACGTTGACTGATATTTAAGCAAGAGTATCTTCTGGTTTTTTATTGTTAAAGGGATATATGGTCAACTAGCAGCTCATGTTGAATAACTAAAAAAAACTCAAAAAAACCATCAATCATCTTTTAATTAATTCCTATAATTACAACTAGGAAGCAATTTTTGTCACATTGCTGTTTGTATTACACATACAGAAGGTAAGTCTCCTTAGTTCTTCAAGATAAACAGGAAAAATGGTTACATACATGATGAACATATTATCCTACTCCTTGGTACAATAATTCTAAGTTGCTATTTTTACCAGTGAGTTAAAACCTTTTCCAAACACTCTTTTTCAGGATAGCCATTTTGATTCTGCTTACCACACTTGCATTCAGGCACCAGACTTAAGAAATATGTGGATGTGACAAAATCACACCTTAATATTCTCTGCTGGTGGGTCTGAGATTATCGTGAGAAGGAAAATACAAATGGCTGTAGCACCTGTGATGTCTAGATTGCATGGAAAACCACAGCTGCTTTCCTGAACAACCACCACGCTTAGCCTGGCTCACCTGGTGACCAACAGATTCTTCTCCTTCAAGAAAAGGACTTGAGTGACAGCGTCCTTGTGTCCTCTCAGCCGGTACAGACCACTCTCATTGATGACATCCCACACGATGACATCTGTATCCTGCAACAGACAGAATGTCTCCAAGGAACTAGCATTTGTCTCTGCAAAACATCTATGAGACTGAAAAGATGACCTGAGAGCACACTTTCTCACTCTGAATTTGAATGTCAGGGACGATTAATGCAAGCGACATTCCTTCCCCAAAGGTGCATTCAGACCAATAAATGCACCTCTGTCCCAGCTTGAGTCACTTTTGCTATTCCTGATCTCAAAAGCTTCTTCACTTTAACAGCTCTACTAGCACCCTACTTGTGCCCTGCAGCCTCCACTGCTCTCCCAGCCCTGGGCTCAACTCCATCCATCCTGCAGCCCTAACTCCTCCCACTGCTGTCCTCTGGCTGTAAGCAGAGGCCACATAACCCACTTAAAACACCAAACATTTTACTGTAGGTCAGCCTCCTCTGTGGAGCACCTCTGTGAAAGGGTTGTTTTCCAGCTGTGCAGCCCTCACCTTTGAGCCAGATACCAGCCGGCCACCCAGATGGTCATACTGCAGGGCTGTAACTGCAGCCTTGTGTCCGTTGAAAGTGATATTCGCTTCTCCACTTAGAAGGCTAAAGACACGGATTGATCCATCTTCATACCCAACAGCCAAGTGTAACCCATCTGGAGAGGGGCACAGACAACTGACCTCCTGCTTGAGACCCTTAAGGATAAGAACCTGCAATTTTCAGGAGATAAAACACATATAATGTTGATAGATGACACGCTGGAGCCAGATACTTACATAGCAAAAAGTCTGTTTGTTGCTGCTCTAAATAGCACCTAACCATGCTCATCCACTGAGCTCCCAACTGAGCACTTTTGCCACTTCAGAAGCTCATTTTTCAGCTTCCTGCACCAAACAAAAGTCTCACTAGCCCAAATTTACAAGGTAGACAGCAGCTAGAAGGGAAGTAATTTCTCATAATCAAACAGGAAACTGGTGGAGAATGAGGCCTGGAACTCAGAAGCTCAATTTTCTGCCCCTATATTTTAAGTGCTGGAGCACAAGGAACATTGTTTGAGAGTGAACTCTGAAAGCTTCTTCCTGACTCATCGTCTCTTGCTTGGCCTTTCTCAGATATAGGACCAAGCTGCTTTCCCATAGACTGCACAAGAACCTGAAAATGATAAAAACATCTCCAAAACACCACTCCGGAGGCTGCTAAAGCAAATGCTGAATTCAGTTTGTAGCGGACAGTAGTAGAATCACATAACTGCCTAGATTGGAAAAGTCCTTTAAGATCATTGAGTCCAATCATTAACCTACACTGACAAGTCCTCAACTAAACTATATCCCTAAAGCACTACGTCTATACGTCTTTTAAACACCTCCAGGGATGGAGACTCCACCACTGCCCCAGGCAACACATTCCAATGCCTGACAACCCTTTCAATGAAGAAATTCTTCCTAATATCCAGTCTAAACTTCTCTTGGTGCAACCTGTGGCCCTTGTTACTTGCCCAGAGCAACCCCCACCCCTCTACAACCTCTTTTCAGGTAGTTGTAGAGAGCAATAAAGTCTCCCCTGAACCTCCTTTTCTCCAGGCTGAACAACCCCAGTTCTCTCAGCCGCTCCTCAGCAGATCTGAGCTGTAGCACTTACAATGATTTCAGAATCTCACAGAAGGAAACATGCAGTCAAGTCCTTAAAGTTACAGCTCACAAACTCACCTATGGGACTCAACTTTCAAACGGGAAGCTCAGTTCCACAGCCGAAACACAAACTCCACAGCGTCCCCGTTTCATCCCAGAACTTTCACAAGGGGGCTGCTGCTGGACGCCAGCTAACCAGGGAGCAGCTTTCCAGTCACTACAGCAGCAGCTCCTCCTCCCCAGCTGAGGTAAAATCCCCAAGGATCAGCGGCGAGACTCAAGCCGGGGGCACCCACGGCTGCGGCCTCTCACCACAACCAGACCCCAAGACGTGCTCAGGCTTACAGGAAAGGGGGGAGGCTGCGGAGGCGACTCTTCCCTTCAAACGCCGCCCGTTAACACAACAGCTACGCTTGAGGCGGCCCGAAAGCGCCGCACTCCCCACCCCTGCTCCGCCGCCGCCGGGAGGTTCTGCCCGGGAAGGCCGCGGGGCTCTCACCTTCTCTCCTTTCCGCGTGTCCCACACGAAGACGTGCTCGCAGGCCGGCACGGCCACGCAGCGACCGCGCTCGCCGCGCAACGCCACGAAGGCCGCGTTGCCCCTGGCGCTGGCCAC
>VZZY01000370.1:63423-122889 GCA_013400335.1 Eurystomus gularis
CTGTCTGCTTGTTAGCGTCGTGCTTAGGCCCCTGTTGGTGGCCGTTGGTCAGCGGGAAGGCAGGGCTGTAGGTCGGCTTTCGGTGGGAGCCACTCTAACCGCCCTTGCCTTCTTGTTCGTTGCCTTTCACCCAGCTCTTTGTGCAGACATCTTATTTAGGTGCTCTTATCGTTATCCTTGTCCTGGTGTCGCCTTTTGCTACCCACTTCGTTACCCCTCAGTTTAATTTTAGATGCTCGGTTGTTTGGTGTTGTGTGTGGGCTTTTTTTTTTCCTAGCTAATGAATATCCTTCATAATTCATATTTCAGAATTACTACTTGTGAATACTGTCTTGTAAAAATGATTATCTAGTATGAGCCTGTGAAAAAGGTTAAATAGTAGGTGTGTATGTGGCAAGCTGAAGTTACTTATGTATGTTTGTGGTAGCTTAATTCAGTAGTATTGATGTGGAAAAATACAAGAATTAGAAAGTAGATTTTGCACTTGTATGTACTTGTATGTACTATACAATGTATAGTAGTTAGAATGAAAATGTAGTAGCCTAGGTGTTACATGCTAGCAATTAAAAGGTAAGTTTCAGCGAGTTTGAGTCTTAATCTAGCAACCAGAGTCATCTCAGCCTTGGGGGAAAAAAAAGGTCAGATGGCAGAGTTCAGTCTGCAGGTTCATTGGGCCAACATTCAAATTTGCTTTCTTTCCTGTAAAACCTATTTGGCTGAAGGGTTTTGTGCCTAAGTGCATGACTGTAAGAACAAGGCAACTCTAAGTCTTGTTTGTGGTGCCTCAGAACCGCAAGGGCGGTATGATATGGGAGGAGGGATAATGTTTTCACTGGCTTGTTTGTAAGCTTTTTTTTGCATTTAGGGGGTTTTGGTGGTTGTGATGGTTTGAGGTATGGTGTGGGGTTTTGTTTTTTTTTCTTCCTTAAAGTATGACCCTGGGCTAGACCAAAATCTCTGAAGGGTTAGATTATACATGTCCTGTTACAAATCCGCTTTTTGTACAGGTAAAGAAATAATTTTCTGAAAGAGTAAGGCCCTTTCTACACTTGGGCATTTGTGTTCAGCATTTTCAAAATGCTAGATCGCAAGCCAGTTGGGCCAGTTTAATAGAGAAGGTGTTTTCGTGTTGCACTATTGGAAAAGGTTTGTTTTACTGGAAGTATTTGCCTTGCCTTTTGCATACAGAGAACAAAAGAGAAAGAGGGAGTGGCTGAGTTGGAAATAGGTTTTTCTGTTTTCTGCTAGTTGTAATTGCATTGTAGTCTTGTGAAAGACTCCACAGAAATTACTTTTAGTGAACAGCTGGTGACCTGGTTTGATGTTCTTCCTTTTAAAGCACCTGGAAGACTCCAGTGAGAACTGGAGTGTGACAAGTTAGCAGAGGAAAGGAGTCATCATTTCCATCCCATGGATCCCTTGGGTGCTCCTTCCCAGTTTGTGGATGTTGACAGTCTGCCCAGCTGGACTGATGCATATAAGGCTAAGCAGCTGGACTCTCACCAAAATCCTGTTGAAAAAGCTCAAGTTGATGTCAGATCCCCTTTTCCATGCAGGGAAGACATCAATGCCAAAATAATCTTATGGTAAGTTGTATGTGGCTCTGTTGTGTTTGTCCTCGCTTCTCTATTTACTGTAGGATCCAATTGCCTCATACAACAATTGCTGATATAGATTAAAGCCTTCAAGCCCTCTTCTCTTGAATCAAAACATTACAGGTCTGGGAAGAAAACAATCTCTGTGTTCACTGTATATCTGCAAGTCTGAGATTCGCTCCACCATGGGTTTTAAACTGCATGTTTGTAGGCATTCCTTGATGCAGCAGGCTGGAGCTGTACTTCCTACTGTCATACTGTATGCTTAATATCAAAACTTAATCAGGCACTTTGATACAATTTTTAAAAATTATTTTAAAAAAACCAAACTTGCTGTCTACTAGCTGTTTTTAATTTGCTGGCTTTATTCCGTTCTTGGTTTTCTGATTTAGATTTGTATTTCTTTCTTCATGTGGTTCCTGTGGCTTGCTTTGGGCTCTTCTTTTTTTTTTTCCTTCTCCCTCCCTCTCCTTTCTCTTTCCACTCTTGTGTTCTGTCTCCGTGGTTTTCTACCGAAATCTACTGATACAGTGCAGTGTGCTTAGGTGAACTTACTCCATCAGTTTTTCTTTCCTGTAACTTAGATACTTGACCCTGCTCTCAGGTAACAGAGGGTACCTGAGTTACCAGAGGGTAACAGAGTTATCCTTTGTTAATCAATGTGAAGAGAAAAGGATTTCTCAGGGACACAGATTCAGGGATCAGCCTGAACCTCTTTCTGGTTAATACATGCAGGAAATGGGACTGTTCATGGATTTCCTGAACCTGATTAAATAACAAAAGAGAGAAGTAAAAAGTTAAACATCTCTTATAGCTTGGGTATATTAAATGTGTGCAGAACTGTTATTTGAATCTCTCCCTGTGTGTGGGAGTCTTTATTTCCCTTCCTGTGCTCTTTGATCCCAAAATCTCTAATGGCTGCTGCTGTGACAAAAAGCAGGTCAGACTTCTGCTATTCCATTGTTTCTTGTGCATTTCTGATTTGTTTATCTTCTGCGTGTCTGATCCTTGAACAGCAGAATGAACGCGATCAAGTCGCAGACCCATAATTTCAGAACAAACGCAATGAAAACTTGTCTAGCTGTGGTGTCACTCTAGATCCCCAGTGGTCTGAGGAAGAGCACAGCAGCAGGGTGCCCTGGATGATGTGTATGCAAACTGAAAAAAGTACATTGAAAAAATGTTGAGGTTTTGAAAGTAATACAGCACAAGGACTGTCCTCCTGTCTCCAAGAGAGAATACATGTATTTTTGGAACCCATCATGCTCCATCAGTTCAGTACACTGCTGTGCACGTCCTGCTGGTTAAACTGCCTTACGTAGAACTGCAACACTGTCTTTTCTACATACATCACAAAGTTACTGCTGAGGCTGGGAGTTTTTAAGGAAATGACAGGTTGCATGCAATCTTTCCTCATCAATTGGAGGCGAAGGATGATTCTGCATGGTGAGCATGTCAGAGTACACTATGCTATGTTGGCGCTGGAGTACTGGTAATGCTTGTCCTTTAACTTGGCATTTCCTCGCTTGTCAGCACTTATTTGAGAAGCAGATCCTGCTTAACCTTAGATTTAGCCTGCAATAAACTGTTTCCTTGTTTCCTCAGGAAAGGAGATGTAGCGTTACTGAACTGCACAGCCATAGTAAATACCAGTAATGAGTCTCTCACTGATAAGAATCCAGTATCTGAAAGTATATTCATGCATGCTGGGCCTGACCTAAGGGATGAACTCCAGAAGCTCAAAGGTAGGTGGCTGGAGGCATTTTTGTCTTACTGAAATCTACGGTCTGTGTGTAGTACAAAGCGTCCAGATTTGGGCATAAACTAAAATCAAGATATAGCTTTAGTTTTCTTCTTTCCCCAACATCTGGAGTTAATGTGAAATAAGTGGAGGAAATGCATGCCAATCTCATCTCTTTTTGCCATTCAGGTTACAGATCATTGAAAATCTGTGGCAGATAGTCAAGTTTCTGAGCCCTTTGTGATTATTGTGATACAATAATTCCCATTGTTATCTGAAGCCACTTAGAGTAGTTAGCTTATCAGAGATTTTCCTCAGGGGGGCCAGTCTTGTACATCTTCAGATTTTGCTTCTGTTGAGCATGTGTACACTGTGGAAGACATAAATTGAAGTTCACCATTGCAGACTTTTAAATGGGTTCTAATATCCACCTCGTGTATCCGCTTTCAGGCTATTAATATACATGCGCAGTCTTTCAGGAAACTATGGCAATAATAGATGGATTGATAAAATACCATGTGTGTAAATACAGGGACTGCTTAACTTCTTAAGTTCATTTGCCTCTTCTGCGCAACAAAAGGTTTTATTAGAAAGTTATGAGGCCATTGCTAATGGAAGGCTATTCGGGAAATGTAGGAGGTTTGCTTTACCTAGGTTCTTTATTGTGGCCAAAAATGAAGTTTATAAATGCTAGGCTTTTTTTCTAGTCTCTGTTAGATGAAGACTTTTTGTGTGTTAGGATCTAAGAGTTTATGGTTACCCAAGGTTCTACAGAAGTTTGCAGTTAAGAATTTACTGGTACTGAGCTGAATTTTGAGACCCAGCTGATCCCTGAGTAGTACTGCTCACTGTCTTGGGTAACAGCTCTCTCTCCTTATTGTGTAGTAACGAATTGGATAGAAAAGCCATGATATTTCTAATGCAGGCTCTCAGTGGATTAAGCTACAACCAAATAGACATCCTCTGTTTTTATGTAATCATATTTTGCTGATTCAGCTTGCTTTTTGTGAGTAACCTGAGATAAAACAAGAGGAAGAGTGACCTGTTTCGTAAGAGAGGAAAAAATCAGTCTTATGGGTGTAAACAACTGTTAAAATACAGCAGATGTTATAGTTAGGACACTGCTAGGTATGCCAGAAGTCTTCTAAAATAAACTGGGTTTTGTGTGCACTGTGAGGGGGGACGAGAGGGACAACGTTTCAAGGAGTCCTTAACATTTGAGATCTGTCGGCTCTGTAGGAAGTTATCTGTAGAAGTTGGGCTTAGCTTCTTAAATACCCCTTTACCATGCTGAGTTATGTAGTTCTGCATCCCCCACCTCTGTGATGACACTAATGTCTTCTCTGTAATGCATTCTGCAGGTTCACGACTCCCTGTACGTGCCAGTTTCATTTTTAAATTGTGACTAGAGCTTTTCAGAAATCAATTCTGTAACTGGTGTGTTGCATGGGGGAGGAAAGAGAGGCTGGCTTACAGATTTAGCTTTTGTGCATCCTCAATGTGTTTGTCACAGTAGCAGAAGTGAAAGGGAGCTTAGTTAAGAAATGAGTTTATGATTTCTTTTGTAACCACTGCCTCATTTTTACCATTTAACTTTGAACCTTTTTCGCAGGAGAATGTTCTTGGGAAGAAGTGAAAAAGCGTGGGTTTCGTTCGAAAGCTGTAAAATGAATGCAGTGGTGATTTTCAGTTCTCTCCTGCTTTATTCCTACTGCTTGGTATATATTAATATTTCACAGATAATATTTCATAGTCCAAGAAAAATAATGATCTTAAAGCATGTGACATGCTGACCTTTCAAAGGCCTGTGCTTTCTTTCAGGCTCAGCTAACTTGTGTGTTCCTGGGAGCAGTGTGTAGTTTTGATTAACACAGAAATACTACGGCCGAGGGTTCAGGCTGGCAAAAGAAGCGCTGTTAATGTGTGCTTACACACATGTTGCAGTCTAGTAAGGACCTTCGGTAGCAGCGATGCATAGTAGTCTTCCAACTCCAGTGAGACTTTTTATCCACTGCACACTTTATATGGAATGTTCAGGCTTTCCTTTTCAAAGTTAGAGAAGCTCCTCCAGTGTTTGAAATCTCATCAGATAAAAAAATCTTGACTTTGTCCCTAGTTTTGCCACAGACCTTACTTGACCTGCGCAGCTCACTCTACTAGCTCACCTCACCCTGTATCGTTCCTTAAAATAGGAATAAATACTTGCTGCTCATTTTAGTTATATAAATTTTTTAGAGATCTGCAGGCAGAAGGCATTGAGAAGTATTAAGTGTGATGTAAGTGTAGTCAGAGGTTGCTGATGCTACATCTGGTTGTCTGCATTTATTAGCTTCCCTGCTGAGTTCACAACTACACCTTAGGCAAACTTGCTTAGTTCTTTTTCACAAGACTGTTTTTCCTACAGGCCTTTGCCATCTCTTTTCAAGTTGTATGACTTGGATGGCCTACAGAGAAAGAATAGTAACCTGATATCTGATACATTGTGTTTTGGTTTTAGCTTCTAGTCTTTGCATATTGTGCTTATTTAGTTGCTCTCTTGTGCTGAGGTGTCTTAGAGGATGTGCAGTAATTAAGAAGTGTGCTTAATTTTAGCATGCTGTTATATTCCTTCTGATTAACCCAGAAGAAACAAGGTGGAGGTCTACAGGAGCTAACGCTAGGTTATATCAAAAAGTTCACTAGATGTTGGCTTAAAGGCAACCTACTATTGCTATTAGAAAGGCCTGCTTAAATTTTTGAGTTAGAGACATTCTCAACCTGAAATGTTTCTTGCTGTAAAATATGCTTTCATGCATGCTCATAGCCTGCCTGAGCACCACAAGGAGCAGAGTGAGGTGGGAGAGGTGACTGCTCCTAATCTGCAGGCAGCTTCATGATTGCCTCAAGCCAAGCTACTGCAGTGCTGCTGCCAGAGGGGTAGTCACAGCTGCTTGTTTGCATCTCATTGCTTTTCGTGGGCACTAGCAACCTATAAGATGAGACTGAAAGCTAATCCAGTGAAAATATTAGTTTTCAGCCAGATCAGAAAGCTGAGCTGCAGCTGTACACGCAGAAGGAAGAAGGTAAAAAGTGCTTGTCTTTGAGGGTAGGGAAAGAGAAAGACTAGAATTACTTTTTCAGCTGTCCAGAGCAGCAGCAGACTAAATTTGAGTGAAGAAGGAGAGAGTTAGAAGACTTCTTCCAGGTGCTGAAAAAAAAAGAGACTTCAAACACAGCAGCTGTTCCTAGATTTTTCATTATCAGAAATGTATTGATAAACTGAAGATAATAGAGTTCAGTGGATGTCATGGAGGATTCTGACAAACTGATTTCCCTTGCAAAAAATAACAGGAATTAAATATGAGTAGTACAGGGGACAGCCAAAGAGCGGTTAAAACCAAATAGAGGTAAAGATGTAAAGTATGCTAGCATGCGGTAAACGATCCTGGAGTATGTAACTGGAGGGTGCTGTGAACAGGATAATTAAATGTGTTGCTTGAACTTGCTTACCTTGAGACTAGACGCTTAGTCTGTAAAGGTATCATCTCCATGAGAATCGTACTTCAGCCTTGTGGATGCCAAAACTTGTGGAACAAAGCGAGCTACCTTGTTCTGGGAGCACGGCTGAAACAAGTGCTTGATCTATTCACTTTTAATAGCTTTGTGAGCAGCTGGTGTGTTTGATTAAGGAGCCTTGTAGTCATTTTATTCAAAAAGCAATCTCCCCAAACCAAGTTGTTAAATTCAGAAGGACTTTTTATTGCTGGTTGTGTAGTGTATTTGTGCATCAGTTCTCTGCGCACTGATAAATCATTTCTCCCTTTGGCTCTGTATGTAGCATAGTAAGCACTGCAATTAAGACAGCATTTCTTGCAATTTCTGGTTTGTCCTTATATGCATAGTTTTAAAATTGAGAGGAACAAGCACAGCTCACGCCTCTTCAACCTGGCTAGGTGATACTGAGCAGCTGTTATGTGATGGAATGCTATCCTTTTATATTTGATGTCTAAAACACTGACTTATATATAGGAGGTGTTGTCTGACTCTGGAGGAAGTCATGGGCTTGAGTGCTTCTGGCTTTCTTATGACATTGGCATTTATCCTTGTGTTTATTTTTTTTTCAGGGTGCAGGACAGGCGAGGCTAAACTTACCAAAGGGTTTAATTTGGCTGCACGTTTCATCATTCACACAGTGGGACCCAAGTACAAGAGCCGTTATCGCACAGCAGCGGAGAGCTCTCTGTACAGCTGTTACCGCAACGTCCTGCAGCTCGCAAAGTAAGCACACAGCAATGTACATGAGTTTCCCGTCTGTGGCACATCTGTTCTAGATACTCGAGTCTGCACAGAGGCCAAGTGGCTGTGAATACAGTCTCATGTATACTGGATTTTGTTAAGGACATGAGAACATTAGTGGCTTCATGATATACTTCATGCCTCTTATCTGTATTGTGGTGTAGATAAAATGTACAGAGAGATCTAAACTGGTTTAAATGCTGAAGTGGTGTAGCTGGAGCTGTGCAGCTTTCAGTTAGTCTGGGGAGAATGATAGAATGGTTTCGGTTGCAAGAGACCTCAAATCATCTAGTTCCAGCACCCCTGCCATGGCAGGGACACCTCCCACTAGACCAGGCTCCATCCAACCTGGCCTTGAACGCTTCCAGGGATGGAGCATCCACAACCCCCCTGCGTAACCTGTTCCAGTGTCTCACCACCCTCCGGGTGAAGAATTTCCTTTTAATTTCCCATCTAAACCTACCCCCTTACAGTTTGAACCCATTATCCCTTGTCCTGCCACTCCAGACCTTTGTAAAAAGTCCCTCCCCAACCTCCTTGTAGGCCCCTTTCAGATACTAGGAGGCTTCAGTAAGGTCTCCCTGGAGCCTTCTCTTCTCCAGGCTGAACAAGCCCAACTCTCCCAGCCTTTCTTCACAGGAGAGGTGTTCCAGCCCTCCAATCATCTTTGTAGCCCTCCTCTGGACCTGCTCGAACAGGTCCATGTCCTTTTTGTATTGGACTCCAGAGCTGGACACAGTACTCTAGGTGGGGGTCTCACAAGAGTGGAGTAGTGGGGCAGCATCAATAATTGTGTTAGGTTCTGTGCTGCAAAAAGCTTTTAAAGGAGCTTGCTGAAGTAACGACTTTGTGTCTCTGCAGCCACATTGACCTACCTGCAGGCAGATCTGGCTGCTAATCAGTTCATATATTTGACCTCTCTGCCTTCATATGACAGCCGTCTAAAATTCTGAGTCAGGGAGTAAGTTGTTTCTAAATCCACAGTTGCTGCAGCTGGGTTTGTAGTTTTTCCTCTTTCATCTGTGGTATTTTCTACTTCCTCTTAGCTAATAGGTTTTTTCTTTATTTTTCTGTGTTCTTTCCTGTATTCTGTTACTCTCCTGTGATGGCTGTTGCAATGGTGGCAGTCACAAAAAAATACCTCAACAAGACCAATGTCAGAAAATACACTTAATTTCTTAGGGTTGGGAAGATCAGTTCTTCCAAGTCTGGACTATGCTTACAGTGCAATAGTAACCCTTTCATAATCAAGATTGCAGCTAAGGTTTCTCGTATAGGCCAGTTTTATTCTGCCTCAGATGTAACAAGCAAAGTCATGCTTGGATTGAAACTTGTTAAAAACAATGGAAAAAGTTCTAATAATCCTGCTTACAGAGTTCTGAATGCCTTTCAGTCAATCTGTTCTCTGGGGTAACTTCTGATGCTTGTGAAACTGTCTACCAACTCTGAACATGTGCAAATTCCTCTGATGACTGTTGGCAAAACCTCTGCTTTACTCTTCTGAAAAATGTGGCTCTCTGCTGGAAGAATCTTACTGAACTTAGTGTATATCACTCCATGCCAATGATCGTCTCATCATACCTAGGATTGAGTAGCCCACCTTGGTCTGTGTCCAGATCTCTAACAAAACAAGTGATAGGTCATGTGGAGGAACAGGAGAATGTTTGCAATAAAGAGCACCTTCTTTTCCCCTCCTTCTCCTCACTGTCAGTCCTACGCAGGAAGGAGAGTATTTTTGAAAGCATTGCAGGGAGCTTGAGGGAAGAATTTCTTCGTTTCAGGATATGAGAAACTGCAGGAACAATGTAGCTGAGGTAGAAGTAGAAATCTGAGAACAAACACAAGAGGAAACTGTGGAATCGTTAATGGTTCCCTCCTTCTCTGCTTAATGGTGGTATGTATATGTCTTGCTAGGAAAGAATGCTTCTGCAAAAACCTGGAAGAGGGTTGTTGCTGCATAGAGGCAGGAAAAAAAGGGTACTGGTGTTATCTGCTGTACAGACAGACATTTGTTCTCATTGACTATCTCTTCATTTGTTTCTGTTTCTGGGTTTCAGGGAACAAGCAATGTGCTCCATAGGATTTTGTGTCATTAACTCTCTGAAAAGATGCTACCCCTTGGAGGATGCAACCCACATAGCACTGCGTAAGTCTGTTGAAAAACGACATAAACTGGATGGCAGTATTCAGCAGATAGCTTACCTCTGACAGACTCCTGGTGATAGGGGGAAAACCAGTTTTTTGGGGGGCTATAGCTTGTTAGAGCTAAAAAGGCAAGACCTTCCTAAAAACTAATGTTGAGAGGTCATCAGTAAAGGTCCATGTGAATCGGTGCTGCTACTTGCAGTTTTCAAATATTAATTAATAACCTGGAAAAAGATGCTTAACAGTGAGGGGAGAGAGTTTGCTGGCAAAAGAAAATTGTTTGAAATAACAAAGATGAAGCCTCATTGTTGAATAGCTGTAGATGGACCTCAAGCAACAGAGTGAATTTCATCTACCATTGTAGTGGCATCAGCACATCCAAGTGTAAAGTGATATTCTTCCCACACTAACCCACCCCTGTGTGCTTCTGCCTTCGCACGCAAGATGATGCGCTAATCCTAGGGAGAAAAATCTTCAGATTGTAGTAGTTCCATGAAAACAACAGCTCTTTGGAGTTCAAAGCAGCAGGCTGAGTCAGACAATAAAATTAAGAATGTTATGCTATAAATCTGTTTTGACTCCTCCCTTTAAAGCTGCACATTCAAAAACTACAGTAGAACAAGAAGTTGAGGAGGTCAACGAGAATAGAGAAGAAATATTGAAGGATGCTAAAGTCTTTTTCAGATTGGAATATGCTAAACTTGAAGGGAGTGTGACAGATATCTATAAACTCAGGAGTGGCATGGAAATGGTGGATAGGAATCAGCTGTTCACTGTCTCCCAAAATAAGAACCCTCAAACAATGCTATATGAATCAAGTTCAGAACAAAGAAAAGAAAATGGTTCTTATGCTTACACTAATTGTTTTATGGAACTTCCTACCAAAAAGTATCGTAGATGCTAAAAATTTCAGGCTTGCTTGGATTCAAGAGGAAACTGGTTTCAAGAGGAGAAAAAATAATGAAGGCTACTAAAAACAAATTGGAAAATTTCCTAGACTGAAGATACTAAAAGAATAGAAAAGTGCTCAGAGAAGAATATCATATACTTGCCTGGTTCATAATTTTGTCATTTGATGTTTTTCATGCCTGTTGGCCGGTTCCTGCCTGCTTTCCACCACCACCCGGTCCCTAGACCTTCCTGCATGGTACTTCTGCACAATAGGAAAGTTGTTGCAGGTGGAGACAGTGGATTTTCCTCTTGCTGTGCAAGTTGACTGGAAAAATCTTTCTTACCCTCTGTTTAGCAGAGGTGCTGACATGGAGAAATGGACTAGTCAGCTGTTTTCTCTGCTATCTGCCTGTTGAGCAAGACATCTGAAAACATCTGCTCCCGTAGGTTCAGAAAACCGTTTGCTGTGGAACTGCACAACTGCATTTGTCCCGTGAAGTAGTGTTGCAGGTTAACCCAATCACATGTGAATTTCTATACAAGAAGTATTTGAAAATAGCTTTTTCCCACACCCCCACCTTCCTCCCCACCCCCACTAACATATTCTCTGTAGAGTAGACTTCTTACATTTACTGCTCTCTTCTGTTGTCTCTGTAGAGCTATATGCTACTTGATAAAATACTGCTAGACCAACCTATTTATTTAGATACTTTCTTGGCAGTCTGATAGGAAAGCACTTGAAAATCCTGACGTGTCAAGATTATTGCAGTTCAAGGACCTCATCTGTACAGGCATATGTCTGACTGGGAGCTTAGTTACAAAACATGTTTTTTCCCTCAACTGCAAATGCTTAAGAACTTGACTGTGTCCCTGGATTATGCTGAAGCTTTAGGGGAGTCCAAAAAAAGTAATAGAGGAAATAAATTCTCTTATGATTTACAAGTATAACTTTTATATGCTTCTTTGGCATAGCTGATGCCAGAGGTTTTGTGTTGCTGACTCTGTCTTGTACCAGCTTCTCTTGCAGCTTGCAGATCTTGTTTTTGTGATAGCTTAGAGCACGATGACTTATTCTAGGAACACCTGCTTTTGGCAGTTTGCACAGGACTCTGTAAAGGAAGGATTTAGCTTGATTTTGCAGAGCTGTAGAATCACATTTCATAGACTGAGGAATACCTTGTAAGTTAAAATTGGAGAGAGACTTTCTCTTTTTGTATCCATCTTAAAAGTAAGCAGCGGGAGAGAGTGGAGATGGAGCTTCCAATATGGCCAACATTTGGTGTGTTAAACTGCCACTTAATCCACACTGGTGTACAGCCTGTGGAGCTATTTCGTATGAGGCAAGATATGTCTATTCTGTGCTCTTACTCGCTTGTAGTTTGTGTGTCAGTTTGTCCTCCTGTTTTGCTAACTACATTTAATCTTCTTCCTTTCAGGCACAGTTCGAAGGTTCCTGGAGATTCATGGCGAGACTCTGGAGAAGGTGGTGTTTGCTGTGTCTGAGCTTGAAGAGGTATCTTCTTGATGTTCATTCCACCAAAAATCATGGGCATGTTTGATCATCTCTGCAGCAGTAGTAACTCCTGCATTGTAGACCTGGGTTTAGATCTCCCCTTCAAATCTCCTAGACTTGGTCCTTTTGTATCCTATGAGCATATCATCTTTTCCAGTATTGTTTGTGCTCTTAGCTGTCACTACGGACATGTTCAGAATCTTTCCACTTCTGGCTTCTCTGTTTTTGTTCAGAATCTTTCCACTTCTGGCTTCTCTGTTTCTGAGCCATGAACAGGAACCAATACTAGAGGTTATAGCATGCAGTTGTGCTGGATGGTATGTCAGCCAGAAAAGAAATTCCTCATACAGGATATCCTCCTTGCTGCTTCCTTTGCCCTGTGAAAGGGCCAGTGCAGTGTGCCCACAGATCACCTACAGACATCTGAAACATTGCTTGCTGGCTTGTTGAAATACTAAGCCTGACATTTGATAGTCTGTGTTCAGACAGATACTAGCAGTTTGAATGTTGTCTTCTGTTATATATCAGACTTGCTAATGGCAGTTCCTGGGTAGAACACTCACACTCTGTTCAGGTTCTGTGGCATGTGGATGAGGAAAATAACTTAACTTGTTGGGAGTTCTAAATCAGCTAATCAGTTGGAGAGAGCACATGAAGTATTAAAATGTTCAGTAGAGGTCTTTCACTCACTATTTTCCTCCACGTGGGGAGGGTTTCTCTTCGTTGGTTGCTGCTTTTTCTTTTTTTCCCGGTCACATCACTAAAGGTGATCTGTGTAGCGGTGCATTTTAATATAAGCAGCCTTTGCTGAAGCCTGTCATCTGTGCATATTGTATCTTCATTACAAAGCTAAAGTACCTGCAATCTACCCGAGTTCATGCAGGTTAAAGCAGAGTCCTCTCAAGGTCACTTGCCAGTTTGGGAGGCGGGGAGGAGGAGTTGTTAATAAAGGTTATCTGCCTTTGTTGCTGGTTAACAGCCTAAAATAAGCCATAAAGGGAAGCGGTACTTTGCCTTCAAACAGCTGAGAAGGTTCCTGCTACAAAGGCAGGTGTTACTTAACAAGCAAGGATGTGTGATAGACCCTTCACTCATTTTTCTTATTCGTAGGCCACCTACCAGAAGTTGCTGCCTCTGTATTTTCCAAGATCGTTGGAAGAAGAGATACAATCCTTGCCTTACCTCCCGGCAGATATTGGCAATGCGGAAGGGGAGCCTGTAGTACCAGAGCGGCAGATCAGGATTACTGAAAAGCCGGGTGTTCCAGATGGTGAGTTCTTAACTGCACTTCGGACTAAATATCTCCATGCAAGTGAAAGTCGATGGAAAAACATAACAGGCACATGAGATGTGCAGAGAGATGTTTTCCTACCCTACCTCACCTAAGGCAAGCTATAACGAAGATGGTTGTCACGCTGCCTCATTGGTTTCATGTGTTCTACAGCAGTAACTTCTGCTTTCTGCCTCGTTGTGTAGAGTGCTGTGGTCAGAGGATGTGATAGAGCTGTTGTTCTGTCTGTCTCTTTCTTGCAGGGAGAGGTGGAGTAGTTAATTCTCTGCAAATTTTCTCCCAAAATGATTAGGACCTTTGCAGGTTTTTTGCAGAATCTTGTGCAGCCCCTCTTAAGTCTTAACTTTAAAAGGCATTATTATTAATGGTCTATGTTAGCAAAGTGTTGTGCAAATGTTGTCTCAAATGACAAGGTTCTGTTGATGGTGTCTCAAACTAGTAAGATGCTCAATGAAAACTAGCAGAAATGCTCTAGAAGATAGAATGACTAGGTCAACCCAGAGATCAGTGTTTGGGAAATGGCTGTCAAAGCTCAGTGAAAGAAGTTGGGTTGTAAAGAGGTTGCCTGGATGTCAGGCTTGAGGTGAGATACGTATGACAAAATTTAATATCTAAATGGGCATGGCTGGTATGTTCTGCCTTATTTAAGCAGTGCTGTGAAAGTTTTGCGCTTCTTCAGGCGAAGCCTTAAACTGTCAAAAGCAGATAACTTGGAATGAATTTCAAAGGTTTTCTACTTTTGCATGGCCAGCTAAGGCTGAATATGCAGTGAGGATACAGATAATTTTCCTACCCACAGTTTGATACCTGATGTACCTCCTCCTCCTGACCAGACTCCCAGTCTTTTCCCCCTTCCCCTGTCCCCCCCTGCTCGTTAGAGTGGTGTTTGCAGCTGTGGCTGATGAATGTGAGGCATTCAACTACTAGCTAATAATTTGCGAAATGAGTGGGTTTGCATCTGTAGGAGCAAGTGGGTAAACTGGAATGTTGCACTGTCTCATTGCTACTACAGCATGTCAAAATAAAACTGGGAGACTCAGTTCCCATCCAGCTTGCCCAGAGAGGTAGTGCTATCCTTGATGACATAAAGTTCAGTGGAGCATTCTGGTATTGTCATCAGCGAGTGAGCCCGCGCTTTTGTGTTTCATCATGCCATGTTGTAAACAATACTATAAAAATACCTAAACTCAGTTTACTGCCAGCTCTACGGCATCTGTTCAAGCAGTGTCAATGATAGAACAAGAAGCAAGCTCTTTCTACAGTACAGCTTCTAAACTGAATAAAGCTGCAGCATCTGTCCCTCTGCATATCTATTTTTCCCCTTGTGACAAGCAGGACAACTGTCACTCCCCAGACCCTGTTTTTTGAAAGAGTTAACCATTATCCCTTTGTTACAAGCTGATGACTGGGACTTGCCCAGTTAGTTTCCATTTTCATGGAGTTCATAGTTATCACTCCCATGCTATAATCCGTCAATGGTGGTGGTGAGATATGAGCCACATCATGGTACGTTGTGGTTTTTTTAATGGTAGCTTGTAGCATGATCCTGAGTTGGCTCACTGGGGTATATAGCAATTCACTGGCAGCATTGCAGTCCTGTACACAGCTTGAACATTTGACGCTACCTTTGTTTCTACTGCAGATGCTTCAGATGAAGAGGGTCTGGAGGCAGATTTGTCTTTCATTGGTTCCCATGCTTTTGCCCGCATGGAGGGAGATGTTGATAAACAGAGACGCCTCATCCTTCAGGGACAGTTGTCAGAGGCAGCACTGCAAAAACAGCACCAGAGGAAGTGAGAATTTCTTTGTCCATATGAATGTCTTGTGTTAGTTAGCTGTTCAGAGGACCAACTCTTATGATTATTTTATCTGTAAAGCCTAATCTTCTGGCAAGGGAATATAGATACAGCCTGATGTCACCCTGGATCACTGTGGAGCCTTTTTGGCTTGAAGGGAGAAGAGAAGGAGCAGTAGGAGTAAAACAGAAGCTAGTGATGAACCCACGAGCATAGCCAGTGCATCTGACCAGCTGCCTTATCTCCTTGCCACAAGATGTCACTGTTTTGTCACCACTTTGTGTAGTGGGGTCACCTGCTTTCAATACTGCCCACTTGCTCCTGTGGCTCTGGGCAGATAGCAAACGATTTTTCTTCCATCTTTCAAAACAGAAATACAGATAAATGAATGCTGAGGCTTTTTTCCTCCCTTTTTTTTTCCCCTGCTATCCCTAATGGGTGTGATCACTTTGTTAGAAGCCTGTCGCATGCCGGAGTCCTCCTGAGGCATGATGCTTGGCTTGTTTTGCCAGATAAGGCACAAAGTTGTTCATCATTCAAAGGGAGAGGAGGGAGGGGAAACATCTGTGACACCAATTGCTGTGTTAGTTGTGTTCAACTTTTAGACTTCTTAGAGAAATTTTCTTTTTTCCTATTTTTTTTTAAACACTGAGGTATTTGAACAGAAAAAAACCCCTATCTTTTCAGCCCAAATGTAATGCCAGTATAGTTACTAGTTGGTGTGTATTCATTGCCCCAGTGAAAGTCACAAAGGATGTAACTAAGACACAAATCTCTCCCCCCCCAGACACTTCTTTAACAACTTGATAGTTGCTCCATAGGTCAGAAAATCACAACTTGAGAGAGAGAGCTCAGTCAGAAAGAGCTTGTTTTGTCCTTCCCTTCCCATATACGTCTTCAGGCTTCTAATGCCAGTCCAAGGGGGGTTAGATCTGACCAGATGTTTTTAACTTTCTAGTTATAATCGCTGGCTGTGTCAGGCAAGAGCTGAAGACCTCTCTGATATTGCTTCTCTTAAAGCCTTGTACCAGACAGGTAAGTTCAGAGTACTGATGACTGATGTATAGTGTCTTAAAGGAAAAATACAAAATAAATATATATTTTTTTTTTTTTTTTTTTAGACTTGAGTAGACAATAAGTCATGTTATTAAACTAGAAGCCTGGCCAAGAACTAGGCAACACCTCTGCAGTAAAGCAGGAATTCTCTCTTGATTGGCTTAAAGACTGTGGTAAACTCCCAAACTGCTCTGCCGTAACAGTCTGAGGATACATGCATATCGTGAATTATCTGTAGTTTTAAGTGTACCTCAGCAGTGTTGGATTAAGCCAATGCATAAGGTGCTCTATGTGAGCTAATTCAGACCAAAAGAAGAACTGTCTCCACCCTTTTGTTGCAAATAAATCAATGCTGCTTTCAGATAATTTGTGTAGACAGTATAAAGTTACCAAAGCAGCTTCTAATACAGCTTTCCTGAACAAAATGGTTTGCTTTATTTCCCTCAGGTTAGGTGTGTGTTGCTCTCCTCTGTACATGTCTCCTAGTGCTAGTGGCTGAGTACCATGGGCAGCACATCTTGCAACCTTGAGTTCAGTAGGTGGGGAGATTAGAGAGAGATTCAACAACGCGGTGGTGAGTTCAGTGGAAGAAAATAGCTGCAAGGTCTTTGCAGCGTGGGAAGCAGAGATGGGGAACATGTACTCTTCAGTTCAGTTCTATTCTTTAAGTAGCATCATACTTGGATGTAAAAACTTGATGTAGTCCCAGTGACTTAGTTGCTGCCTTGCACCATGATGGGAAGAAACAGGCAAGTGTCGAGCTCTTGAAAGCATAGCTGTGTTTCTGCAGACAAAGTCTGTCTAGCACTTTGGCTGATATCTTTGGCCTTCTGAGCTGTTGATGGTTCTCCCAGGTTTGAAAGGGACCAACTCCAAAAGCCGGTGTGACTGAGAGAAGTTTAGAGACATACTTCTTTCTTTTGTAGGTGTAGATAAGTGTGGCCGCACAGTGATGGTGGTGGTTGGAAGGAATATCCCCGTAACATTGATAGACATGGAAAAGGTAAGGCTTTGTAAAACTAGAGTTGTGGAGGTTGAATATGAATGTTCAGGATGTAAGAGTCTGATTAGAAAAGTAGTTCAATGTTAATACTAGAAACATCTGTAGAAGACTTAAAAGAGATTAAATAGAAACTATTTTTATAGGCAGATAAAAATGTATTCCCCTTTGACTCTGTTGGGGTGGCTTTTTTCAAGGAGGAACTGTACTAGTTTTAGAGAAACAAGCCTAACAGACTCCTTTTTCTTCTCAAGAAGAAAGACTTGTCCTGCTTCTGTAACTGCCAAAGCTTGAAGAATGAAAAGTAACAAGTCAAATTAGATTTTCATGGAAACAGCAAGAATTTATATCCATCTATGAGGTCAGCTAGATAAAAAAAAAAGACATCTAAGTTATTACAGTCAAGTTGAAAACTTAGAATGTTCACCTTGCTTTTGTAGCTCAAACAATGCCACCCAGCCTCATGATTCCTCACTTGTGAATGAATTAAAGGAAGCATGTTAAGATGTAAGGCAACTGTGAAAGAGTTCTTTTCATTTCTTTCTGTCTCAGGCTCTTCTGTATTTCATCCATGTCATGGATCATATTGCAGTGAAGGAATATGTCCTGGTGTATTTTCATACGCTCACAAATGATTACAATCAACTAGACTCTAATTTCTTGAAGAAACTCTATGATGTTGTTGATGCCAAGTGAGTGTCAATAGGAAAAGAACCCCTTCTGATCTTCCTCTGTGCTATGCAAATGTTTGTCATTCCCTGTATCTGGCTTCTCATTTACTTGTGAGAGAGTTTTGGTGGGACAAAGACCTAAATAAATACAAAAGGCAAGAGGAGGGAAGATACATTTTCTTTCCTTCTCAAAACCATCTATTAAAGCAGGAATTTCTGTCCTCTACAATCTCCCTTCTGGAGTTGTTAGGCATTCTGGGTGTATTGTCTGTCTCTACCCAGAGGTAAAACTTCTGGAGCCTGGCTTAAGTATTTCTAGTTGCGACTGAAGAGACTTGGGTAACACTGGCAGTCACAACTTGTCCATAACTTTTACTCTCCACATAAAAGACTCTAGGCTATGATGTCTTTACCTGAAAAACCAATCATTCCACTTTTCTTTTTTTCTTGCTCCTTTACACTTACTTTTCTGATGTCTGCCCTTATATTAGATCTAACTTTGTAAAACATCACAGGCACTTAAGCAAAATGATCTATTTTAACACTTGGTTGTGTAGGTGAGCTTAATTAGAAGTCACTTTTAAATACATTTTTTCTTTCTCTGAACCAGGTACAAGAGGAACTTGAAGGCACTGTACTTTGTCCACCCAACATTTCGTTCAAAGGTGAGTTAAATAGTACAAAAGAAAAGTATATTTTGGTTGTTGGCAGAGTAGCGTGTGAGACTAGTATGAGGAACATGGAGGTATATAGAAGAATTCCAAGATTAGCAAGTGTCTTCTGGATCCACAGTCAGAACTTGAGATTCATCTCCATCTTTGATCTAGCCATAGTCTTCCAACTGTAGTGATAAGCTGAACACCAGTGTGGTGCAGCTGTCTGTGCCCTGTTTTGTATGTGCTCTTAAGAGGGAGGTGGAAGCTTTGGGTCTTGTTTCTCTCAAAGAGAAATATTTTGTCCTTTTTCCTGCTATCTAGTTGACAATGTGACAAACCAGGACTGAAAACTCTGGAATTCTTTCTAGTGCAGTTCATTTTCTGGATGTTTCACCTTTTCTTTCCCTACAAGGGGTATTGGATGTGTGCTGCACATCACTTCAGAGCTGCCTTAGTAAGGGCAGAGGGCAGTGTGTCAAGCAGCAATGAGATTAGTCAGGATTATAGTGTAGAGTAGCAAAGAAAGAGGAAGAATGTCTTTGTGATGGAGCACGGAAAAATACTGCTAAGCCTTCAGGAGATGAAAAACTGCACTCATCAAGCAGTAAGATATTATCCTTGGCTGTGATCTGTGTGGGGCAACAGAAGGTGGAGCTCGCTCCCTTCTGCACTTTATGCGCACTACTCATATTGCAGCCAGTATGAGTACTTCGGATGAACTAAGTGTCAGCAGCAGCCCTTCCTAAAATTTATTTGTCCTACTAAGTTAGAAATGTGGTCCTTCATGTTCACTTAAGATTAATCTTTGTATTTATTCTGCTTTTTGCTGACATTGATGAAAATCTGAGAAAATTCTGCACCTGGAAAAAACATCTCTTTGCACAAGTTCAGCAAGAATTTCTTTGCTAAATTTCCAGAGTCCTTTCTTTGCATGTGCACAGCTGGGACACCCATGAGACTTGGAGCTTCCTTGCTTTTATGTAGAGGCTTCCCAACAGCATACCTTCCAGTTTGTCAGGTTATTACTTATTCCCACAGGGTACAGATCTGACATCTAAGTGCTAGAATTAGTTTCCAGCTCTGATGCTCCTGAAATGTAGGAGCTGGCATAGAACACTGCTAAGGTCACAAAGTTGAGTGGAAAAGTTGAAACTAGGAAGTACTAGCGTTCTAGATTCTCAGCAGCATTTGCCCCCTTCTTTCCTCCCATACATTTCTATTTGGTTGAGAAACATTTATTTTGTTGGAGGATAAGAACTCATGTTCACCAGTCTGTTGCCATATTCTCTGTCTCTTTGGGAACTGCAGTGGGACTCAACAGATCTGTGGGGCAAGCAGATATTTGGTGGGATGCAGAAAACATGAGACGCAGTTCTCTAACTTGCTGGAAATGGAATTGGTTTGTATCCTATTCTAGCAGCACAGCTGGAGGCAAAAGAGGATGTGTGTCCATGCCTTTCTGCCAAGCCTTTTCTCTAACTGAAAGGCAAGCCAGCAGCAGCTCTGCTGGCTGTCGTAGAGACTATCCACTTAAACATGATGGAGACTATGCAGCAGAAAGTCACGATGGAGAAGGTGGCTGCTAAGAGGGAATGATTTTTCTCTCCCCTCCTTTTTTGGCTATTTCAGGGCTGTTGTCCCCATGGAAGATTACTAGCTCAGAAGCCTCAAATATCTGCAAGAATGTTTGGCACATTCATCTTCCTATTTGGAGCATTGACTTACTTTCCTAGAAGTAGTGAAAAATACCCCATGTCTCAAATCCAGGAGGAAGGCTTGTGCATTCATGCAACTTCCCAAACAGATCACCATTGTACATATATCTCATTCTTAAATCTCTGATATAAATTGTCTGTTTTACAACACTGAATTCTGGCACAGTGGATAGCTGACATCTGTTAGAATTGCTTTGCTGATTTCTGGACTAAAAGTGATCAAGAGGCTTTTCATCATGTCTCTTGGAAACTCATGTGCCTCTAGAAAACACGCATAGTTCTCAATGTATGTTATGGTGCCAACCATGACTCTTTGTGTGGTTTCTAGATATGAAACGGTTTTAAATTATGTATATTCTGAGGACAATTGCCTGTCTAGAATACATGGGTTTTGGTATATAACTGTTCTAGTGATGAAATCACAGTGTAGGCAACAGTAGGTTTTTTTAGGTGGGCAGCAACTCAGTGTGCAAGCACTTCATCAGCAGGCCTTGGATTAAGATCCCCTTCAAGTGCTATCACAAGTTCCTTCATACTCTTGGGTGTAAATGTACTTCTGCTTGTCGTTGCTACAGCTGCCGATATATAAATAAAGGGCTCTTTGGGGCATTTTTGTGTGAATCCTCGCGGCTCCCCTCTTGGGTGCTCTCCAGATGAAGCTTTTTAGAGCTCGTGTTCTGAGTTGAAGCATCAGTGGCTGCATCTGAAACAATCTCACCCATAGAAATCTTATTTTCATAAATTTAGTAACTTGGCTGTGAGTCAATGTTTCAAAACTGAAACATACCTGAATACTCAAATTAGATATTCATAGTCATCATAATATTTGTATTTATCATGAGCAATTTTTGTTCTGTTTTTCTGTAACTGTCCTAAAATTTTCTGGAGATCAGATGCCACTATAACAGTTGTTGCAAATCACTTACAGCTTTTTCTATACAAGATCCTTCCAATTGTAACACAGTTTCCCAGATTTTAATAAGTTTCTCTTTGGGGTATGACCCAACGAAGAGATGGGTGACACACGTCTGTGTTGTGCTGGATTTTTGAGGGAAAGACAAGTGATGCTTTAACCTGTGGTTTTCTCGTTTGGCAGTGCCACGAAGGCAAAGAGTTGGAAATGCTTCTTGCAGATATAAAGCCAAATGGGCCGTATTCTGAGCTGGCTAAACGGGAAGTGAAAATGTGCTCCTATACTGATGGGGTTTTTTGAAGACCGATAGCAGAATAGCTGTCACTCTTGTACAGTAGAAAAGGGCCTTAAACTGGCAGCTGGGGAGGAGTGTGTGGAGTCAGGAAAACACTAGCTTGAAAGCTCCCCAGACAGTGCTTGCTAGCAGTCGGTGTTGTGTACTTCCTGACTGTTATTCCTGACTATTATTATGTACTTCCTTCTGTTATTGCCGTGATATTAGCATTGCAAGTTTAACTTGAGCCTGTTTAACTACGGAGTATTATGCTGAACTTGAAGGTTTTGAAACCGCACCACCTTAATTTGTTTGTCGTGGGGGTGGTATTTTCAGGTCTCGGCATGGTTTTTCACAACCTTTACCGTCTCAGGGCTAAAGGACAAAATTCACTACGTTGAAAGCCTTCAGCAGTTATTCACAGCCATACCCCCAGAACAGATTGATCTCCCCCCTTTTGTCCTCGAGTATGATGCCAGGGTAAGTGGTTGCATGTGGCAAACGTGAGTCTTTGCTCCTAAGTGTAGTTCTTGTGCTTCTCCCATTCTGCTCTGCAAGAGCTTTAAAGGGGCTGACTTCCCCATCTGAATGGGGAGAAGAAAGGGAGGGTTCCTGGAGAGTCTGGTTGTTGTTTTGTGAGTAACAATTTTCTTAATTTTTTTTTCTACATCAGTTCAAGCAGAGGGTCTGGCTAAGAAGCAGACCGCTTTCCCAGTAGAGCGGTCTCCAGTGCGCATAAAAGGCAGACTACTTTTCTTTAGCCAAGAACTGTAACATAACACACCAGTAGTCTGTGAATAAGATAAAATTCATGTTATATACCTGCTGTATACCTTACTACTATCTGCTAACCCCAAATAGCCAGAGCTGTGTCTGTATAAGCAACTGTCTTGAGTGACAGGCTTTGCTAGCATTTGTGGCTTCCTTTTATCACAGCTTTGGCTTAATGGCAAAATTTTAACCTGCACTTTGTTACTTAAAACAGAGGCAAAACCAAGTCCTGTTTTTGCCTGATTACCAGCAGAGTCCTTTCCTGGGTGAATTGTGGCAGTCACTGTACTTGTGGAAGACAAAGCCAGGACTACCTGTTTATTTCTGCCTCTGTGTCATCATCCATTGCACCAAGGGGTATTGGAGAGGACCTTTGTTCAACTGCTCATTCTGTTCTCATTGCAGGAAAATGGGCCTTACTATTATTCTTATCCTCCATCCCCTGACTTGTGATCTGCAGTCCTGTGATGCTGCTGGTTTCCCACGGATCAAATGACCTGATGCCTGCCAAAACCTGTGCATTTGCCCATGTACAGAATTCAGAGAGAGGGTTTTCCTCCCCCAGCTCTGGTATTTTTTTACTGATGAGATATTTTCAAGCACTCAAGCAATCAGAGAACTTTATGCCACTGTGAACTGTACAACTATTTCAAATATATTTATCCAATGTAAAAGCTGATTTAAAAATCACTAGGTGCGTTTTATTTGGGTTGGGGTTTTTGGTTGGTTTGGGGTTTTTTTGTGTTTTCTGATGGTTTTTTTTTGAAGCTGTTGTATTTATTTCTGAACAGACTTTCTCTTTTGGGGAAATACATCAAAATCACCTGATCATGTTTTTAACTGTTACCATTTTCCAGCTCCATTTGTAATACCCATTTCTGACTGGTCTATACAAATATTGTGCAGGACCAGCCAGACACATTGTTCATCCTGTGGTCTCGGTTTCACATCTGATTAGTTTCCCTTTCTGTTAGTGCTGATTACTTTGGTCTTGACCCAGCAAAACTATCTGGAATTGGGAATGCCATGTCTGCAGGCTGAACAAAGCACTACAGGGAAGACAAGATTACTGCAAGACTCAGTACCATAAATGCTAGGTGAGCTAGGAGCCTTGATAAAGTCCCTGCCAGGTTTTCCTTGAATGATGTGACATGTCAGGATGCCACTACCCTTCCAGTAAGAATAAAATTGAAAAGCATTTGCGGTTTCTTTTCTCTAACTGTAGTTGTTTATGTTCTCCTTTGACATGGCCAGATGTTTGTATGATAAATGAATGCCATCTGCCTGAAGTATGTATGGAGGGGCGGGGGAAACAGTGACTCCAACCCCAGCCTCTCACGGCAGAGATTGTTTGTTAAGAGATTTCAGTGTCTCTCTTATTTCCTGTCACACCGACACTCATTGATTTTTGACAGTCATGACACGTGTAAAAGAGCTCAGCCATAGGATACTTATGGAACAGGAGGTGAGAAGCTTTTCAGCCTGCCAATGGAAAACTAAAAGAGGACAGAGAAGACTCCCTTGTAAAATATAACCAGGGTTGTCAGTCCCAGATACAGAAGGATGGAATCCATGGTAGGAAGAATATCACAACAGTACTGATATAGAAAATGATGGTATGGTTTTCATGTGTTCATTCTAGCTGCTTTCCTGCCCTGACTTGCACCTGCTACACACTTTTTACCAAACTTCAATTTTCCCTGTTCTGCCCCTTTGCAATAACTACTTTTTTTTAGGCGTAAGCAAAAGCCAGATACCTTAGGAGGTGGTTATTCATGCCTGTTGATGGGCAATACTCTCGCCTGTTTAAAGAGGCTGTAGATTGTTGCGATAAGCAGAAAAAAAAATCCCCTCTTGGTCTTGGCCATCTACTTGCATGTCCCAATTTGTATTTGCAGTCAGAGTTTGGGCTTTTGCAAGTTAGGAGTGCGGTGAAAGATGGGCCATACAGAGTTTCCTTTCTTTCCTGCCTTGGCCTCCTGGCTCAATGTTGTGTTTATACTCCACATATCCTCAAGATGTTGGTATGTCAGATTAAGAAAATCACTTGGCTGGGGTTTCACAGTCATGCATATGCAACATATCAAAAAAGCAAGTGGTTTTGCTTTCTAAGTGTCCCCCAGGGTCCTTCTGTGATTCCATTATCAGATCCAAGGTGCTGCTAAAAGCTGGGAACTGTAGCACGATGGAAAACCACCTCAGAGTTAATACTTGGGAGTGTTGCACCTTATGGTCAGTTCACATGTGATTTCTTCAGCACTTCTGGGGTGGTTTTTGAGAACAGCAGCAGCCTATACAGAGCTGCTTTTTTCACCTAGCTGTTTACAGCTGCCCTTGCCTAGTGACTTTTATAGCCAGCAATGAATTTTCCATGCTTCTCTAACAATTTGTATAGCTTTACACCCCCATTAACCATCTGCTGTTTTTCACACCCATGGTATTTTCAGTGGGGCTGTTGCAGAACAGCCAGTGCCCAATTATTGGGTAGATGGAAGGTGCTTCAGAGCACGTTGTGAAAACCCAAACTCTCAGCTTCAGTTTTTAGATGGTTTCCATCTTGCTAGCTTACAGATGGCTCAGAGTCATAAAACCTAAACAGTCCTTCTTAGGACTCAGTCTGCACGTTTTTCAAACCCTAGTCCAGTCATTTTAAGAAATGACTTGGCTCAGTGAAGTGCAAATGTGCCTCCAGAGCATTTGTAAAGCAAAAAAGGAGATTTTGGCACTGTGCATCTTATTGTGTATATTTTTCCCTTGAAAGACTTGGCTTTAAGTTTGGGTTTTTTCGGTTTTGGGTTTGGTTCTTTTTTTTCTTTTTACCCAAGTCTTGCAAATCTCAGTGGCAAGACAGACCTGTATTGTGCTGCAGAGATCCTGTATTTTCCTGTAAGGCTGGAGCTGTGGTAATTTATCAACGTGGGGTTTTTTTAATGGAGACTTTCAAATGTAATATGCCAGTAAAAAAAAAACCCACCCCAAATAATTGAAGTGCTCAGGATATTCATTGCTATTAAAATGTTTAATTGTTTAATTTTAATTTTAAAATTGCATTAAATCATCTGAACTGCATTTAGGCTGAGATAAGCACTGGCATGTGCTCGTTAAGGGTGGATACAATGCTTTTCTCTTGAAGAGGTCAGGGAGGCAGTCTGTGTATGTCCTAACCCTGTGTGCATTTTGACACCCCTACCCAGTGCAGTCACTGCAGAATTGAGTTCTGATGAAGGTTTTATTGCCTTGATCAAAGCTGTTTCACACCATCTGCAGGGTCAAAAGGGGATCTCCATAGAGAAGTATATTGGCGTAATTATGAGTGTCCTTATTACCACTGTAATGCCCTGCGTGCTGTTGACAGAAGTGTGATGTTGTTGCCAGTAAAACTCAGATGTGGTTTATGCACTCATTAGCCACACCTCTTGTGAAAGCATCCTATATTCCCTTGCTGACATTGCAATTAGATGTCTTAAGAGGCAGAGTCAAGCTGATGTCTGACCGCGGACAGGTGACTCAAAGTATCTTGGCTTACCTGTTATCGTTTGGCCAAGCCAGAGTTTGAAGCAATTGCTAAGGCAGTGAAAAGTAAAGTTACCTGGTGGCTGCTTCTGTTGTGTTTTGTGCTTGTTTCTTAACCGGATGGTGTTGTTAGTAGGAAGTGGCACAAAATTGTGGGCAAGCTCAGGATGTCACCTTTCTACAGGCCATTGAGCTGGTGCGAATTTGCCATGTACACTTGAAGCTGAGCTGCTCTTTTCTGGTGTTCTCCTGCTTACAAGATCTTAGAATGAAAACAGCTGCTGAGTTTCTCTGGCATCTTCTCTTCCCCAGCAGTAGCCTAAGACCATGTTTTTCCTATCGCACATGCCTCTGTTGCCTCAGCTTTGCACTGAATGAGGCCTTCTCCCTGGTTTGTTCCTGAGCTCTTGTGTGGCTGTAGTGCTGCAAAGGATTAGCATCCCACTGCTGAGACCAGACACTCCATCTGAAATTAATTTAGATGGTTCTGCTATTCAACAAGCTGATATCAGCTCTTCTCCTTTGTCAAACTGAAAAACAAGGGCAAAAGGAATTATCCCCTTTCCTTGGCCTCTCCTGTTACATCTGTGACCAAGCAACTAAAGGAATAGTCCCAATCTGAAACCTGTTTGCACCCCTAAGCATATTACAGAAATTCCTGAATGTGTTGATTCTGGCTAAATAGGAACCTGATCCCAGTGATTTCTGTTAGCAAGTGCGGTCTTGGGAGAACAAGGGGAAGTGCTTCAGCTGTGTTTAGGGAAGAAGTCTACCTGGAACAACTCAATGTGTGATCCTCCAATACCTAGCCTGTACTCCTAAGGCAACTGGCCAGCTGGATTTTCTTCAGTCTTCCATAGGAAAAGAATCAAACCTGAGTTCAAGGGATCAATGGCTGAGTACATAGGTGAGTGACATCCATTGTCCGCACTGGGCTAAGATGAGGACGTGGATGAGCTAAAGCAGCCCTGAGCCAGACTGGAGCAGTGAGAGGCAAGCAAACTTGCTGCAAGGTGCTGTTTCCTTCCAAAGTTCAATGAGAGAAAGATGTTTTATGCCTTGTTACTGGGATACAGAGCTCTCTTAGCTCATGTGCTTAAAACTAAAACAAAGCATGTGGGGGGGGAGGGTGTTCCTCCTCTGGCCCCAAAGTTGATGGAGCTCTCTTCTCGAGTGGCAAAGTGCTGTGTAAAGGTTAAGGGCTGCAGAGATTAAAATGCTACAGCCCCAGGCCCTCTGCAGCACGGCCTCTGCCTCCTTTGAATACCAGGTGGATTTCTGACAAGCAGTCAACTACTTGACTCTCTGATCCCTCTAAAATATTTTAAATGGCAAAACCATTCACAACATGTATAACTGAGAAAGTGCCAAGATTCCTAATGCAATTTAGACATAGCTATGGGGGAGGTGGCTTTCCTTGGAAGGACATTATGTACAAGAACGAGAGGAAGGGGATTGTATCGGATGATCCACAGCAGCCTGGCTGCCAGCACAGCATCTGGTTTTAATCGGCTAATCAGATCCTGTTTGAAGCCTTTCTCAGCTGTGCTTCCCTTGAAAACCATATTCCTCATCCAGAGGAGGCAGAAGGGCTTGTGATTACAGTGTGGTTAGCACAAGAGCAGCAGAACTCAAAATGTTACTGTGTGCTTGACACTTTCACCAAAATGTTATGAGAAGAAGCACTTAATACAGGGAAGATGCGAGGCAGCAGGGCGTCTTCTCCTTCATTCTTCCGGTCTACTCTGAAGAGTTTATTCTCCCCTTTTTTGGGGGGTAGGGTGGAGGGCTATTAAATGCCCACCCATGTCCTTTGGAAGGAGACTGCCTAAGGCATCAAGCAACAGTTCAAGCCCTCCTCTAATACTGATGTTTCTGAGTGGAACTGGCTTTAGGAGTGAGATCTGGCTTTGTAGCCAGGGAGTCAGTAATGGCAGGAGTAGCTTGAGCCAGGTCCTGGGGAGATGGTCTGGAGAGACTACTCTGACAAGAGAACGCAAGCCAGCATATCTACATTGTGTCTGTGTTAGTCGGCATGATCCTGACTCATCTCTGCCTGGTACCTGCAGCCACATTGCTATCTGCATATGTGATTTTCAGATCACCCCTTGAGGAAGCTGTGGGAAAATGTGATGGGCTTAATCTGAGTCCTTTGAAAAGGTTCCGTAACTCACTGAGAACTGACGTGACTAACAGACACTCAGAAGAAGGGCTCAGCTTGATCATTTTGCTCTTGCTGTGTTGTTCTGTTGGTTGGTTGTTGGCTATTTTTTTTTCAGAAAGCAAAAGCAATTTTTTTAAGTAGTCGATAAGGGGAATGACTGATTTAATTGTTGGCCTTTTAATGAAGCCCTAGTGTGACATACTCAGCACCTCTGCAGGGAAAAATTGTATGGCCTGTGGCAGAGCAATAGATGTCCTGTGTTGAGCATCTTTTCCCCATAAAAACCTGTGTGCCCGGTTCCTTCAGGAAAGCAGTTCTGGGTGTGACCCGGGAATGCTTTGGGTGGGGTGGTCTTCATGGTTACCATAAACCTGAGCTGCTACCTAAGCTGCAGTTCTTACCTGGCACATGGATACACCACTGTGTGGTCAGTGCAACAGGGCTGTAATTTGGCCTTCTGCTTTAAGGAAAGGGTGGAGGCAAAGTGTCAAATGTGGCTATAGTGCTAAGCAGAGCTGCTTTATCAACAGGAGCATTCACAGCTGAGTCTTGTTTGTAGGAGTGACGCTAACAAGCTGACACCTACCATAAAGCCACACCGCAGGAAACTAAGCAGATGTATCAGTGTGAGTGTCCTGTTCTGGGGTTAGGTGTCTGTCCTTGCAGAACGTGCCCAGTGTTGTCCATCAGTTTACCGTGCTCATTTCCTAGAAAGAGCTGGCTGCAAACCCTCTTTCTGGTTCTCACCAGAATGTTTGCACAATAAGGAGCATGTAACTCGCATGGTTTAAAAGGTTAGAAACAGCAGCTAGCTGCTATAATGACTTGGACACGCTTGGGCATTGCTAATAGTTTGGCAGGAAATGCCATATTGCCATCAGGTTTGCTTCTTTGCAGTAAGATGTCTGCCCAGAAAGAGCATTTCAAAGGTGGCTTTGCGTATCAAAGCCTAACGCCAGTGCACATCACAAGAACAAAGGTGCAACGTGGCCCCTTGACTGATTTAGTAGTGGCAGTAAAGGAAATGCCTGGCTGGTGTTCATTAGCTCTGCTGGTTCTCTGGCTCACCGATCCATCGGCATCCTCTTCACTGGATCTAGCTGCACTGGGTTTCTGCCAGAGTAGTGAGCTACCATGTGCCTGCTGGATCAAACAGGAGGCAAATGGCAAAAGTGTGCAAGACAAAGTGCACAGTTTGGGGCAGGTGGATCCATAGCAAATGAACCTACTCTTCTCAGTAGCAGCAGGCTAAGTGTAACCAAACTCTGCCCTCAGAGTCACATACATCCTACGCTGATTCAGGAGTTCCCAAAACTGTTTGGGCCACCTCCCTCAGTAAGCTGCAAGGACCCAGTGATTAGCCATAACAGGAGATCTCAAAAGAGAGTCACTGAACCAGCCTTACAAGGGCTCACCCATGCACAGAAGAGTGGAGAAAGAAACATCAGACCATGAGGTCACTTGAATCTGCCACCATTAGTAAATAAAGCTTAATCAGACCCTTTGAGTCTGCAGTGTGGCAAAAAACTGACAGAAAACTTGAGCATAGCTGAAACTCTCCCTGAAAATGCTCTGCATTTCAGGCCAGGGACAGTCCCCCTTTCCTGGTCCCAGTGGACTTCAGAGGGCTCTCCCAAAGGTGGCTGGACAGTACAACATCTCAAGGACATGAGCCTCCCTGATTTGTTACGAAAACACATCCAGAAGCTCATGTACACAATCAGTGTGAAATGTGAATGTGGTAAGATGTTACTGAGCAAACACCAGCTGATGATCAACAGTGTGGTCAGACGATAACATAAAACAAGAATTTCTATAAGTCCAGAGCTGTAAGAAAGACCACTAAGCAGAAAAGCTGCTCTGAGACCAGACAAGAGTGTTTCAAAAATGCAAACATATTTTACAGTAATGGTAGGATAGCTTCTTTTGGCAGATCCTAAAGTAGTAGTTACATTGAAGGGAAATGCTCCATGTCCTATCTCAGTAGCTTTGTTTGCACTTGAGCATCTCTTTGAACTTAACTCTGTTACAGCAGTAATACCAAAGCATTTTCAAGGGGCTGATCCACAGATTTTAAAAAAAAAAAAAAAAATAAAATTCTAAACTTCAACAACTGGTGATCCCAAAGCGCTACGTGTAGACATGTTCTGCAGCCAGGCTAGTGCAGTAGCAGCCATCAGTGGGACTTGCTGATGTGCCAGCTCCAGACAGCACAATCTAGCCATGTGGGATGGGCTACTTGGTACAGCAGAGCGTTGCAAGACCTGAAGAAGATAGTGGAGTTTGTGCAGATGGAGTGCGTGGCCATGGCCAAGATGTCCTTTTTGACGTTTTTGGAGCCATTGATGCAGTTAGGCAAATTCTCCTCTGCTGCATCATATTTAAATGCTTCACTCTCCGTGCTGCAATCATCACTGTTACCATCGGTGAGCAAAACTAGTTAAATAGTCATGACAGAAACAAGAGTGCAGAAATATTTCACTATTAGCCATGAGCCTTCAAAGCGAGTCACTAAAAACAGGCTTTGGGGCTGCCCCCTGCAGAACTTATCGCTCCTTCCTGCCCCATCCTCTGGTGGCCCATTTCCAAGGGGCTCAAAGTGCAACACCTGGTTTGGAAAGACATGTCAGTGTTTGCTGTTAGATGCAAACTATTTTATTGATTCAGCAAGGCAGCAAGTAGCAGAACTAGAAACACCTACACCTTTAGAAAATACACTGCCGAGTCAGCAACAAGGGCTTCTGATGGAGGATGACTTCATCAGCCTGGTCTTGCACATACCCCCTGCCCAAGGCACTGCTCATCAGCTGTCCTGAGGAAACACACTGCAACCCTGCAGCAACCAGCAAGGACAACAGGCTCAGCAAGCAGTTCCAGTGGCACCCCATCCTATAGCACAGCTCAATGTAGTTGTAAACCATCATCATTAAATTAAGCATGTTGAGTCCAGACATTTTTTGAGCTGTGGAGGTTTTGGGGTTTGGGCTTGGGGTTTTTTGGGTGGGGAGGAACAAAGCTGTTTCTGGACTCTTCAGTTGTTCTTTGATGTGTCATGGGGTCTGTGACTGGAGCATGTACCAGCACCTAGGCACCGCCGGAGAGATGGGGGCCATGCCCACGGCAGCGTTGCACAGCTGAGAGCTGCTCCAAGGCCTGCACCTCCAGCTGCCAGCACCCTGAGCGGTCTAAATAGCACAGGGTTTGCTGTGTCTGGCAAGTCCCAAGAGAGGAGCATCTGAAGCAGCTCCAGGACAGTGGTAGAGGGACATGCACATGAATCCAGAGAGAAATATTCTTTTCTCTTGGCTCTGTAACAAGCCATAATGAGAAGCAGCCCACCCAAGCTTTTGAAGAATGAACTCACCAGGAGACTCTTCTGCTCTGATCAGCCTCCAACCCTCTCATCCGCTTAGGAGAAATAATAAACTGGGACATACAAGTTATTTTCATACACACAGTTGAGTAACCTCACACAGGGAGGACAGGGATGATGTTGGGGCTGCTCTCCCCTGGACGAAGCAACACAACAGAGGGCCTGCAGAACATCTATCAGTCCCTTTGGGAAGATGTGGGAGAGGGGCAGGGACAGGAGGATGGGATGCTCTGTTTCCCAGGGCCCAAAAGCCTGTATTTTGGTTTTTAACCTGGGCTCAGTCCTGGCTTGTGTGGACTGCCATGTTCTGACGCGCCACTGTGTCCCAGGACAGACACCTGCTTAGGCAGGCACAGCACCGGCAGCGCTGCTCAGCACAGCCAACCAGGTCCTGGGCAACTTCTTGGTACTCCCCAGAAAATAAGCCAGAAAGCAGAGTGTCTTCTTCAACCACAGAATAAACTTTGAGAATGTTACTTGATGGCCCAAACTGTGATATTAATGTCTCATATTTTAAGTATTTCACTTCTTTAAACCTTATTATTTGTTTTCCTGCTGGTAGACACCTTTTTTTGAAAGGTCACGTCCAGTCAACTTCCTCCCAGCCTATTGTTGCCACTTTGCAAGCCAAGTAAGGCAGATTTGACTTTCCATTCTGAAGAGGAAAAATAAATTATCACAGAACTGTTTACCCAAGGACACCAGGTGCCAAGAGCAGCAGCACAGCGAATGGGGAACCATGTCTAAATCTATATGGCTCCCGAATTCAGTCCCTCATCCCCACTGCTGGCACTAAACTGGCCAAGCGTGGGGTGCTGGTACCCACTGGGGAGAGGCTTTGGCACAGCTGGGCATCGGAGCGGGCAGCCCCAGGGCTGAGGCAGAGGGAAGCCGAGCAGCTGCTGCCCCACGCTGCTTTGGGAGGGCAGCGCTGATAGGGGTGACCCTGAGCCCGGCCATGCCCACTCGCCAGCCTCATGCCCAGGGCATCTCTGTTTGCACTGCAGCAAAGCACCAGGCTGAGAAGGATGGTGGGAATGGGCCACGTAGGCCCTGTGGTGGCCATACTTTTTGCAAATTTCTGCTCGAGTTGTTCGACCCATGGCATGCAAATGCAATTACCTCTTTTTTCCAAGATCAAGAGCAGCAATGCAGCCCTCCTCTTTTTTTCCCCAAAGCTTTGCAGCAAAAGGTCTACTCACATTCTGCAAAAGCTCTTCAGCTGGGCAAAGCCAATGATCAAACAGGCAGAAGGTTTTTCGAAGCAAGTTTCAATCTTTTCCAAGATACAAGCCATATCAGTTTAGCCAAAGGGTCTTCCTCAGGTAGAAAAAGGGCTCATGCTTTGGAGTGAGTCAGCCCTTTGAAACATCACTCCCAGAGACACAGACAAGGCAATGACAGTATCTTATGGGCTCCAAAAGGTCACGGGCAATTTATGGCTTTGTCCAAGTTTTGTTTGTTATTGGACTTTTGCCTTCTGGTCTATAAAAACCCCAAGGTAGCCAAGAAGGTGCTTAGGTTTTGGGTTTTTTAGACCTAGATTTAGTTTTTAACCCTGAATTGGGTTCTCTGTAACATCTCCTGTCTCCCTCCTGTTTCCCATAGGAAGATAGTTTGATAAGAATAAACAGAGATGGAAACTTTCTCTGCTGTTAGCTGAAGCAGCAACCACTCTTTGAATACTCACATAAAACCCTTCTTCCGACCACTTGCCAGACATCTGGAGACAAAGGCTGCTAAAAGGAACCAACATAAAGCATGTATGTTTTGAATTGTTTGACTGACTGAAATATTTTTGGAGCTTGGTTGCTTTTGTTTTTCTCCCTTGCTTGAGTTGTGTCAAAGCCATCTTCTAAATCACCAGCACTGCACAAAGTCTTCCAGGAAAGAGAACAATCAATACCTAATTTCCTAAATTATAAAAATAAATAAATAAACAAAAACCAACAACAAACAAAAAGAAGAAAGGCAAGTCTGCAAATGTTGCAGGTATTTGTGTCTGTTTCTAAAGAAACAACCAACCAAAACAACTGTCCTCCCTCCTCCCCCTCACAAGGCAGGCTAGAAAGTCAACTCTGTGTTTTTAATGCTGCTTTCCAAAGAAAAAGAAAGTTTTCGAGTTGGAGGCAGAATGAAGTGAGCTAATTTATGCGAAGTGAGCTAATTTATGCCAGCAATTTGCATTGAGACTTCCAAAAAGCTTTAGTCCACTATTTTAGAGAAGTGCAGCCCCACAGGGCTTGTACCCCTAGCTAGCAAATCACTGGCAGCAATAAATAAAGGAGTAGCAAAGACACGTTTAGAAAAATCAAAAAAACCACTGACTGGGTTGTCTGGGATGCCTGCTGCAGAGCAAATGCCATCATCTCATGAACCCAATGGGATGGTCAGCTGAATCTGCCAAAAAGTGGCTCAAAGGGAATGAACTAACCTTTTTTTTTACTTTCAAAAGTTTTTATGAGGTCTTTTGCAAGGTAATCTGTAGACACAGTGTACAGCTATAGGCTTGTGTGGTTTTTTCCTTTCTACCTATTCTGCCTTGTGGTGTTTAACCTAAAGGTTATCAAAATAGATCGTAAAACCTCCCTTACTAGTACAAGGCCATATATGGTCTACTTGTTGGTTCCTCACCCATATATTTAAGGAAGAGCAAGGCCTGGTGAGGCCTGCCTTCTGCGGTATGAGGACAGAAGTGCTACTGTGGCTCAAGACCAGGTGAAGAAGTACAAACACGGATGGGAATATTTCATCAGGCTTCCAGGGCAGTGATTAAGATTAACGAGCCTCAAGATGGGGTTGACTTGGGTTTAGGCTGGTAAGGAACTGTCTTGGGCATGGCTGGAGGGACACCCATGGACCTTTCATGAAAGTATTGCATACAGTTTTTCTTTGACACCCCTGCATCTCCAGTGCTGCTGCAACTGTACCAACCTCCTCCAGCCCAGGAGTAGCACTCAGCAGCTCAGCAGACCCATTTTAAACTGGTTTTGGCCCATTTTAACTGACAGCCCTAATTGTCTGGGCCAGTGGCACCTGCCCCAGTAAAATGCACCCAGCAGGCTCTGCCACAGGAGTGATGTGGGTGGCAACTGGCAAGTTCCATGGCTGGCAGCTGCCCAGCTGGAGTCATGGCCCAAGCAGTGCAGGCACAGCCCAGGATGCTGGCACTCAGGAGAGGGGTTGGTGCAGTTGCTGCTTCCCTGGGGACACAGCTTCTGCAGCATCCCAAAACATGACGTGACTCTTCAGCTACAGCACAAACTCAGGTCTTGCTCTGCCTCCCCTTTCTGGGAGAAATGCCCAGTCACGCAAGCCTGGGGACGCACGCTGGGGCAGCGAGTGTTGCCAGTGGCCAGATGCATGTGCTAAGAGTCTTTCCGAAAAAAAGCTGCGGCTGAGGCCAGGGTCCCTTTCTGGCATGGAACCTTACCTCACTGCCTCTTCAAGGTCTTTTTAGGATCTTTTCCTCCAGGACAAAACATCAACAACCTTGCGCACAGCTGATGTTTAGTCTGACCTCGCTGCTGTGTCTCCAGCATGTGCTGCCTCGCAGGGATCACTGGCTCTCAGGCATTTTGCATTGCAGAGCTCGCAGGCAGTGACTGAGCAGTGGGGTTACAGTGTGTCTTCAGCACTAGCGCTGGCTCCCCTGCAAAGCTGAGAGGTGGCTCTCAGGATGCGTGCTCCTGTGATGCAAATGCTGGAAGACTGGCACCGCCACATGGGGTAGGGCATCAAATGTACCACAGCTGCCATCCACAGCTGCCAAACTCTCTGAAAATCTCTGACTTCTCTTCAAACAGTCCCTTCTCATTGCAAAACAGAAGGGTTGGCCAAGTGAGCATGTTACTGTGCTGTACTGCTCATACACAGGGGCACAGACCCTCCTAGCATCACACAGACCTTTTGGTAGGACCACACAGTAGACTGGTCTGTGTTCCGTCAGGAACAAAGAAGGCAAGTACCTCCAAGGACTCACGCACTCAAAAGGAGATAGGTTACTGGGATGGACTATGAACAGCTCAGAAACTTCCTAAGCTGGTATCTAGGTCCACCCACACATCACGCCTCCAAGGTGGATGGTAACATCCCTACCTGGCCACCCCACCAGCCTCAGGATGGGACGGGGAAGAGCATGAGCAGAGCAGGGTGTGGGAAGCACTGGGTACATGGAGGACTGCATTCAGTTTCAGGAAACAGAAGCTTGCACAGCGAGGCCACTCAAGAGCTGTGCATAGAGCAGGTGCATTTCACTCATTCTGCAGCAAACAGGCTTCTAAATCAGGATTCCACAGCAAGTGACTGAAGTTATTTAAAACACTAATCTGTGACACTGCATGAGCCACAGACCTGGCTGCAGGACATCACTCTGGCAGTGAGCACCTAGCTGGTGCTGGGACAGTCACTCAATCCATCACCAGGCTGAACCGGGGATACAGAAACGCATGTGGCATTTTGCTGGCCTGTGGTGTTTTGCTTGCAAGTCAACCTTCAGCTCCCCAGAAAGCTGCAGAGTTTGAAGGCATCATATGACACCTCTATTTAGACACCCTCGCCCAATTCAGCTAGACACCTGCAGGTCTCCTCTGCCTGCCTGTGTCAAACCCTGTGGCTGCAGACAACCACACTGACAGTGACCAACGGAGACAGAGCAGAGCCCTGCCGTGATGGGCTCTCCTGGCCACAGCCCCCATCTACCCACCAGTGCTCAGGTCAGAGTACAAAACCAGGGGCAGGAGTGGTTTTGAGGGGTGTAGGAATGCAGGAAAGCAGCGGGAAACATTCCTTATCTCAGGAGTGCAGAGGTGGCTTCCCTTCCCTTGCTGTCCTTAGACATGACGGGAGAGGAGGAGGATGGTGGGGACTGAAGTGGCTGGCAAAAAAGCCCCCTTGCTCACACACCCCAGGAAACACCTGGTTTGGGCTTTGTCTGTCCGCCTGAGCCATGGCGAGCACACAAGAGGATGAGGCTGGTTTCTCTCTCCTTTCCTCCCTCCCCTGTTCAGTACATTATTGGCACCTGGGATGCTATGAAAGCTTTCATGCAGGCTACACCTGGTCCTGTTTTAGCTGACGTTCTCTCACAGAGCTGCTGTTTCGAGTCAGAAAAGGGCACCAAGAGAACATCTATTTCCAGCCACAAGCCCTGATATAACACCACCTGGGATCTAAAGCAGCCAGCCCAGCTGATGAAGCAGGTCAGGAGAGGGATGTGCTTCACAGGACAGGCTCCAAATGTCCTGGCTTCAGTGTAACCAGGAGGTCCCTGTTTCTGAACATTTTCCATTTTGGCTCTGGCTCCCCAGGAAACCTGGCCTCTCCTCCAGGGCCATGACATGGCCACGATGTCCACAGTAACTGCTAGCCTATGCCACTCATTCACCAATGGGAAGTCCAAGCACACATGACACGTCCAACATAGAGGGTCTTCTTCTGAGGCTGTTGAGGTTCTGGTGGTCCCTACTTGAGCATGAGCCATCTCTTGCCTAGATTCAGCCCTAGGGGAGCTCTAAACCTGGCCCTAGGTTCAGAGACTTCCCTTTCCATTTTCTCAGGCCATGTCCAACACAGGGCTCCCTCATCCCAAGCTGTGCCCAAGCCTGCAGAGATACACGTGGCTGTCCTCATGCAGGCTGCCTGGAATAGACAGGAAACACCAGCTCATCTCTTCTGGCAGCTCCCTGCAGGCTCAAAGGGGCAACAATTTATTGGTGGCAACCACAGCATAACCTCATGCTAGTTCAGCAAGCCAAGCCACACCAAGGACAGGATACATTTCCCTGCTTGGTATTGCCATAGTGTGGGTCTTCTCCCCGAGACAGCTGAAGCAGCACATGTCTCATCATGTGGCTGAGGAGGAGGCTGCTGGGCAGCTGTCCTCCCCATAACATCTTCTAGGGACTAAGAGAGACTGGAGCCACCTTGGCCTATGTCATGTTTCAGCAAGACAATCTTTCCACCATCTGAAGACTGTGGCCAGACCTGTCAGAGAGGCCAAGATGGGCTGAATCTGGCCAGTAGCTGTGTTGCAAGTAACATTACTCATCCCCTCACTGAAGAAGCAATGGGCTGGATGAAACTCAAATGCCAGTATTTGTAAGACGTCCAGCTGCTTAGCTTCTTGTTCTGGAGATGTGGGGGAACCTCCAGGCTCCAGAGCTTTATTTCATTCCACCAAACCTTTCCCAGACACTGCAATCTCCTGTGATATGGGGAGCTGGCTCCCTTGCTGGAGCTCCAGCTCTGTTGGTTCCTTCTGCAGAGCAGGAGGAAGGGTTGTGCAGAAGAGGAGCAGAGCCCCTAACACTTGGTCCGTGAACCATCCTCAAAGCTGCTCCAAACTGTCATCTGGGATCATGGTCAGCCATTTCAGTAGCAGTACAGAACTAGCAGTGGAGATGGGGAAGAGTTGGGGCTGGCTGCAGCGACTCTGCCAGAGGCAAGGGACTTGCGTCACACCAGGATGTGCCACCACACAGGGCACAGTAAGACTCTTGTCCTGCATAGCAACAAGGCTGCCTGTGATGGGCTGTTTTGCTGCCTGTAGTCTAAATTGGTTCCTGTGGCCAGCACCAGCTTCACTGCTGAGAAGCCAAGGTAAGGGGAAGTGAAAGCCACAGGGACTGTAACACCTGCTCTGCCTCGCTGTTTCGCTTGTCTCCCTCTCAGGAAACCTTGAGTTGCTATATTTGAGCATGATTATGTCCTTGCTCTGTTCTTATCACTGTTTGTGAAGTTTGACTGAGTTCACACACTCTTGTGTACACAATGTGCCACCCTCCAGCTGCCAGGGAGTGTTCACAGCTGGCTGGGATCCCCCTGCACTGCAGGGACATGGGCTTCTGGGGAGGATGCAAATGCCGTCCCCAGGATTTCTGCACCATCGACATGCAGAACTGGAGAGGGGCTGCTGATAACCTGGGCTGGGCACCGCATGCGATTCGACCCCCCCCAAGCTGCACGGCAAGAGGTGCCCAGATATGGCAGGTATCGACCCTTGTCCTGCAGAGCAGGGCACCCATCTAGATAAGGCAGGAAAGCTGCAGTGAAGGCTCTGCAATTAAAGAGGGAGAGGACAGAGCTAAAGTCCACTAAAGTCCTGCAGAGGGGTGTTAAGGGAAGACTGATGGGGGATGCATGGAGGAACAAGCAGAGGCTGTAAGGGTTGGGGTCTGTGGGAGTGGAGGGAGAAGAAAGGAAGGCCATTAAGCCCTAGGCCACCCTGGGTGGCTGGGCTCCTGAATTCCCTGTTGTCCCCTATCAACAGCACTTTCTTTTTCCTTAGAGTGATAAAGATTATTTTTCCAGTCTAGGAGATCTGCCAGCCTGGGGAGGGCTGTTCCACAGCCTGACGCCTCTTCTCTTCAATCCCATCACACAGCAGCTTTTCCTCTGCTTTTTTCTACCATTGAAGGGACCTTTAATTCTCCTAGGAATGAAAGATCACTCAAATCCACTCAGGCTTTCAAGCCAACCTCCAAGTCCCCTCACTTTTTCTCCCCAGCCAGAGGGAACACACTGGTCAGAGGCAGCTGAGGTGGGCAGTTGAGTCCTCTTTGACTAGGAGCACCAGCACAGTAGAGCACATGCCACAGACAGAGCTTTTATGGGCAGCCCAATCTGTGTATCCAGCTCCTTCCTCCCATTGACATTTCTGTGGCCAGGCTGATCTAGTCCTGACCTCTCTATCCTTAATTAGATATTCTCCCTTCTGATATTTTCTGTCTTTTACCCACCAGTATCACCCTCTTCCATACAAAAGTCTACACAGGAACCCATACAGCATGGCCTGCCCATTATTTTTCTACCACACATCAAGGGGATTAGAAGTTACGTTAAAGTACTGCCCAAACACCACTGCAAGCTAATACATGGTCTCTGGCCCCAGAGAGCAAGCAGATTGAAACAGGGCAGAGAGCTCACCCTGCAACGCCAGCAGAGAAGGTGAAATCTATAATTCAAAACCAACATCCCGGTAAGCGTTGCCTTTTAAATGTTCTCAGCTGGCTGGAAAGAAGTCCCTAGTGGTTTTTGATTAGCATACACTGAGCATGAGGTGGGAAAGCTTCTCTTCTTGTATTTGTTCTGTGACAGTACTATATCTTAGTTATCACCTTCTGGGCAGCTGCCTACTAAAGAGAATGTGCCTTACAACTTTGCTGGTCTGTGCTTTTTGAGGGAGAAGCAAATAAATCCTCACAAGCCCATGCTGCAGGAAGGACTGCTTCACGGTAAGTGTAGAGGTGAGTCCCAAAGAAAAGGGACTTTACTGTGTAACTATTTCAATTTTCTTCTCCTTCCTTCTTTTTTTTTCAGGTCTCCACCAATAAAACTGAGATAAAAATACTTTATTCTCTCATGCTGAAAGGCAAATTAATTGATCTTCAGAAGACCTTCACAGTGACAGGATCTACATGAAATGGTAGTAGTTATTTGTGACTGAGGAACTGGTATACACATGCCATAGCTGAGAGTAGGTGGATGCACAGTATTTCTGTATGTGACAGGTACAAGAAAATCCCCGAAAAGGCTGGAAATGAGCCCTCATCTTCCCTGCAGATTTCTCAATACAGGAGAATAACCTGCAAGCTGAGGAGAAGTTTTGAAGGTTGGTCCTTTCTTGGCAAGCAAAGACCCAGCTTCAGCCACTTGCTTCCTGATCAGTGCCCTCCCTAAGCTCAAGGAGGAGGCTGTCTTCAGAAAGCCTGGTGGGAAAAGGTCTTGGAGAATGAGCACTCCCTCTAAAGCCTTCCATTCAGAGATCGCAAAGAACATGGCAGCGCAGCCCATCTTCTTGCTCGCTGGCTAACCACCCCCGCAGCACCTCCGCCTCGTTTTGTGACACCGCTCTCCATGCGGAGAGGAAACTCTTAAGCGAGTGAATTCACTCGAGGACGCACACAACACCCAAACCTCTTTTACCCCCCTACACACACCTACCGGCCCGCAACCCCCTGACAACGGCAGCTTCGCGGGGTCCNNNCGGGCGCTGTCCGCGGTGCTGAGCGCGCCGCCGCCACCCCGCTCCCCGCGGCTTGCCGGGGGCACCGCCGGCCGAAAAGGAGGTGTCTGCTTCTTGGGTGAAGCCCGGGGATGGGGGAAGAACCCTACCAAAAACCCCAGCAAACAAGCAAGGAAAACACCCCACACAACAATGGGAATTTAGCATTGGAAACGAGCTTGAGGCACGGCTTTCCCCGTCCCGTACCAGCTCAGAGGTATTGCTATCTTCCAGCCCTAAAAGTACAAAATTATTATGCTCCAGTCCGCTGTGTACTTCATGAAAATCCATATTCTGAACCAAATTCCCTAGCCACTGAGGGAGAGGGCACCTTGTTGCACTTTGCAGCAGCCTTAAAAGCAGAGGGAAAGTGTAGGGGTTGAGGAATTTCAGCAAATTGCTTCTGTAAGCACATATAGTTAATTGTCCTTCCAGCTTTCCACAAGCCAGGCTCTTCACATTTACTATTATAGTCCTTCCAAGCCTCTCTCTTGACCTGGAATTAATACAATTCATAACATGAGGCTCATGGCAGGGGTGGCCCATTTACCGCTGGCCTGAACAGGCCCATGCAGCTGCTGAACAGGTGTGTGATATGTATAAAAGGCAGCAGGCAGTAATAGAAAATTACTCTGGGATTCACCCAAAGAACATAGCAGGCATGCAAAAGTAGAATGAGTCGCTGCTCATTCACTGAGGTAATTAATCAGAGAGACAGAAATCAGAGGGGAATGAGCCTAAAAATGGGCTTTTAAATGCCTGTCTCTCTTACCTGCAGAGCCTATGTTTCGCTAGAAAGAGAAACTGAAAACAGAAGTTTTCCTTGTTAGCAGTATTTACTTAGGGTGAGGTGAATGGGGTTTGGAGATAGCAGGAACTGTTTTAGAAACTTCAGGGTTTATTAGCTAAGTTTATTAGCTAAGCTGGGCAGGAGTTAAATCACAGGACATACATTCCCTTTTGCAGACAGGATCAGGGATCTGAACATTAGTGATCAGTAACTTTGTTCTGCTTCCTCTTTAAAAAAGCCTGGATCATCTGTGACTTCTAGTACCCCTAGCACTAAACACATAGGAAGAAATATTTTCAATACAGTCTGAAGACAAAAGTTCAAGAAGAAATTATGTCATGTGTGTTTCCTAATGGGAACATTACCCTTAAAGCCTTAAGTTACATTCTCCAAAGCACCGGTCAGTCTAAAACACAGGCAACACGCACTGTATTTAAGCATTTTCAAAGACTCTTGGCTTACAAAGTTTTAGAACAAGGTTCTCTGTGCTCCAAGACCATTTTATTTCTCAAGCAGACAAAGAATGCCAAGCACGCAAAGCAAACTTTCTCTCACGTACCAGCCTCATTGGATCTGCTGCATTCCCTTTATTCTCTGTGGGGCAGCGAACGCAGGGAGAAGAGGATGAGAGATGACATCAGAAGAAAAAGGTTTGAGCAGTCCACCACTATTTTATGCTTTGAGGTTGAGGTGGCTGAAATTCGAGGAACTACAGTAACTCACTCCCTTTCCTAACACGCATATGCCTGACCTTCCTCCTTTTCAAGCCCTGAAGCCTTGCTGTTGGAACAAAAGAAATTTTAAAAAGACTCTCAGATATAAGGATGGTTCTAGAAAGCTCTTCTGCAAAGTTGTAATTATTTAAAGCTGGCCACATAAAACTGTTCTAAGGAGCACTTCCCCGTGTTTTTTTTAATATCGTGTATAAAGTAGAAAGTCACAGTCACCCACAGAAGGGCTGTGGTTCCATGAAGTGGCTGTTTTCCTGAGGACTCCTATTGTCCTGTTAAAGGATTGTCAGAGAAAAGTTATTTTTGTCTTCATGAAGGTCTGTTCCCTTTAAGCTGGCTTTAAAGAAGGAAAAAGTTGCCTTATGCACAGCAGAGGCAAGACGCACTGGGATTGGTGAGGCAGGTCTGCTACTGGATGCACCCTAATTGTTGCTACTAAATGGGATGGGAGTAAGTGTGGAGTGGCCTACTGTGAGGGAACTCCTACAGCCATACAAGGCTATGGAAAGGTTCTCAGAGCTGACACCAGGCTTCTTGTTGTCAGCTACATGCAGTGTGTGATCTCAAACCTAGGTAGGTTTACTGGACTGTTCTGGTTCACCTCATGTGCCAGGATCACTCCCTCCTACATACAAGGCATTTCTTCCACTAACCTGTAAAAGTGGAGCCAGAGATGAGGATTTACGTGGTTTCTTACAAAATTGGAATAGAGGCCACACATTTTCATTCTTCTGGAATTTACCCAGTATTTCAAGATTTAATATTAATATCAGCAGACTAGAATGCTCTCCAGCCAACTCCTCCCACAAGCTGCTGTTTTCTAATAATTTTCTCCATGGTTAATGAGCTCAAGAGTATTTTGCATCTCAGCAGAACACCCTCCCTTCCAAACGTTAATCAGAAAAGTTATTCCATCTTTTTGAATCTTTATTAACAGACTTACTTCCAAAAAACAAAAGGGTGTATACCCTCAACACAGTAAGTTTTGTTCCAAAAACAAAACACCTTCCCGTTATCTTGAGGGAAAATGTATCTAGTTGGTTTTCAGCATCCCCTCCCTACAGTTCTTTGTACTTCAGAATTCTAACTTACCTGAAATGTCACCTATTACTGGCTTTTCCCCCATATCTAATGTCCTGCACATCTGCTTCTACTTGCTGCCTTCATTGTAGCTCAGTGTGATGGCTTTTAGCTACAGCTACTGTCTCTCTTGAACATGGAAATACAGTTCTTTGGCTATCTAATATATTCTTCCTAGGGAACTTTCCCCATTCAAAAATGGGTTTTGTCTCTATCAAGGTTTTTTCCTGTCTGTCTTAGTCAGAATTTCCTCCTGTTGGGATATTAGGCTTTTAAAGACAACATGCCACAACATGTCAAACCACTAGCAGGAACACTCTGCTTCGTGCTCTAAAGGCTATTGCTTGGATAGTCCAAGACCAGCTTCCAGACCTGTAAACCAGTCCTAGCTGAACTAGTCTCATCTGTGTGGTCACCAGCCACTTCTCAGTGCTGACTGTTTTTTTTTTGCTGCTGGCTCCTAAATGATTTGGAGTCATTTTGGAATCATTTTGACTTGGAAGCAGGGGAGTCCTTGAAGTCCACAGGGCTGAAAATTACTTTACCCACCCAACTGTGGAGCAAAGATAATTGGAGAAAAATGGTTAAGAGTATGTGTTCAACATGCTCAAAAGATGTGAATCGTTCTCCAGTAAAGCTCTGGCCTCTGAGTCAGACTTTTTCCCTGAACCATCTGCTCCTGCCATCGCAGCAGGGCTTCCTGGCACATGCACAGACTTGGAAAAAACAAAAGCCAAGACAAGCGGGTCACTCAGCTTTAGGGGAGAGTGGGAGACAGATGATGCAAAGACTTCTCTTCCCTGCAGGAGATGTCTCCACCCTGCTCCCTGGAGACCTATGGCTGGAGAAGTTGCTAACACCTGGCTTGACACGGAGCAGACAATGAGGCTAAACAACCTGCAAGAATAGACCCATGTTGTCATCACAAAAACAGTCACAAGAAATTAAGAAATATCTCCAATGGGCTTGGAAGGAAAATTCTGGTACTTTTGTCTGATTTCTAGCAATTGGGGTAAGACTATTCTTGAGCATTTTCAGTTGTCTGTGGTACAGGTTATCTGAGCCAGTCGCTCCAGGATTTCTTCATAGTCACTGGAGAGACATGGACATTTTTAGAGCCCAGTGATCTCACGCTACAGTACTGCTTGTCAGGAGAGGGGACAGGGCTGAACAAAGGTTTCCCAAATATACTCCCAACAAACAGCACGTGCGCAGAAACGGTCACACTCACAAGCAACAGCTTCTCTCTTCCCCAAACCTCATGCCCCTCATGCTGCATTGACCTCACACAATGCCTAGTGCACCAGCCCCTGGTAGAAGCAATGCTGTAAAGATTAACTGAAGGCTGAGCTCCAACCCCAGCTAATCTGAAGCCAAAGTGTCAACAAGCAGAAAAGCACCAGACAGATTTTGCAGCCAGGCACCAGCACCACAGGCTGTCCTGTCTCACAGTAACCCCCTCAGACATAGGACAAAACACTGTGTAATGCTATAAGCAACTTATTTTAGGAGGCCGTACGTCAGGAACCCTCAGCCAAAATAAACCCCTAAGCTTGCTCCAGAGCATCTTTTTTTAGAAAAGAATTTATATAAATGATCTTTCATGAAAGAAAAATATTGTTGTGAGCCTGTGCAATATTTCACCATGATTTTTTAAAGAAAAAAATTATCTTCTCTCTGGAACATAGGAAGTAAAACACTGGCCTGAATACCAATCTATGTTTTGCTGTCTTTAACACCTGGAGGTTCCTGTCATAGGTGATATCTGAGAGCCAGGCTACAACTGGCACCTACCCAAAGAAAAAATAAAATAGCAACTACATAATAAAAGTAAGATTTTAGCTCTTCAAAAATATTTTCAGTAATAAGGGTTCTCTGAACTTTAAAACCAGCTCTTTAAATGGTTTTTGACAACATTTATACAATAATTACACCTCACTTTCTCAGTGCTTGAGTTCTCTGTGAGCTCTGTGAGAATGAAGATTTGGTTAAACTCTAGGTAATCTGCCAGAACTCTGGCATGTCTGGATTCTCAAGAATCCATTGCTACGGAAATAAAAAGGAAATTAAACCTCTGGAAAAATAAAAAAAGTATGTTAGGTTGCTATGGAGCCTGATTAAATTTCGAGGTAAAGGTTAACTTGCCGCTTAATTCACATCATTTGGAGGTAAGATTTAACTTGATGCTTAATTCACATCACCATGCAGTGAATACAGCAGGAGACTGAAGGGCCCCATGCTGCTGCTCAGTGCTCAGCAGCACCCCAGGGTCCTCTCTGAAATGGCCTATGCACAGAAATACTCTCCTCAAGATGCAGAGCAGGCACCACCAGTCGCCAGCTTCCAGACATCTCTGGCCACCCAAACCTTAAATGTCTTTCTGCAGGTTTCTCAGCCCTCTGATGTCATTTTTAAAAGTAGTGTCACTTCAATGGGTATAAAATTTAGCCATTTAAGTCAGGCTGTTTCAAACAGTTCCATGAGTTAGTGCTACTACACTGCAGCCTATTTGTGATATATTACAATGTAATATACATAGCAATGAACAAGCCTCCTCTGAGATGGTGCCTCTTACACTGCTTGTGATCTACCAAGCATGCCTGAAACAGCCTCAAGAACAGTCATCATAAAGAGACCAGGTTTAAATTGTTTTTTCTGCAGTTTTTCTCATATTCAAGTACATGCAGTAAAATGCATTATAACAGTACTACTTTTCCATGAGATCTGTGACCTGGAGGTTTTGTCAGCAGCGGACCTAAACTCTCTGACAATGAGCTGGTGTTATAATACTGCAAAGTCAGTTAAATGATCCCTGAGGTGAACTGGAGTCCCTTTTGCTACTCATCTATTCTTTATTAGCAGTAAAACTAGTAATCAGATAGTAAGCGCCTTCAAAGTAAAAGCTGCAGTTCTGGAATTAAAAGTCATAACTTCTCAAGCAGTTTTACAGTTAAAGGCAAGACCACTTCTGTCAAAGATCACATTGCTAGTTAATGAATTCTTATTTATGAAAGAAATTTCCTTTGTTTGAACTACCTCTGTGTTTTCAGTTGGTATTAATTAAAACAAAAATTCAAGTTCTGGTCAACAGAAGCTCCTGAACGTAGTTGCAATTACACCCATACAGCAATCTTTTCCTTCTAACCAGACAACAAAATTCTAACAGAGAATTCCAAAGGCCAGAGCTCACACCATAACTTCTACAGAGAACCATGTGTGTAACACACACTAATAAAACAGCACGTTTAACCCCAGGAGTTTATACTGCAATCAAGTATTGCAAGAAGTTACAAATTACATGATAGAGCATCCTAAACATGGGCATAACAGAGCCCCCCTGAAAGTTCTGCTGGCACACTGCTGCAGTTTTCAGTCAGATACACTCGTGAGAAGATGGTACACCTCTACTTCAAAACTGTGGCTCCCCAGGTCATCTGTGTGGTTTTTTTAAAACACCTGCATCCTTCCATTTGACTTCTGAAACTTCCCAGTACCACCCACTGCCCCTTCCCTTCCCACCCCATCAACAGACAGGGCTTCCCAAATACCTACTCCTGGCCCTTCCAGCAAGTCCCTGTGTTACCCAAGTGTGCTGCTTCCCCTCTTCAGGGATCATTTGATGGTCTCAGAAATGATAGCAAATAGGAACACTCCTTCTCTCCAAGAAGTGCTGCAAGGAAGGAGGCTAACCACCAATCTGAAGCATGCACGTACTTAGCTGGAATGTTACTCCACATTCAAAGTTTCCTCCACTCCAAAACAGACGCCATTTTTTAACAAGCAGCATTTCTCTGGAGTAATTCCATGAATTTGCTGCCAGAGGCTGAGCCCCATCCACACGTGTTGCTCCCACTGATCAAACAGGGCTGAGGAAACATACTCCAGTGCAGTGAGACACCAGGACAGTCATAACGCAGGAGCTGTAGCCACTGGAGTCTGCCAGACCATTAGCAAATCCCCCATAGCATTTAACAAACTCCTATCAGTGTCACAGATAATCTGGCTGTCGTCATCAAGCAGGCTGTCATCCCCAAAACAACTTACATTCCCTAGGTCTTAAGAAAAGTTGCCCAGAAGGAGAAAGTGGAAGGGAACTTAAGAGGTCTAAAGAGCTACATCAGTCCTGGCAATTAGTCAAGGCTACACAACATTTGGGGAGCCCCACATGAGCAGTAAAACAGACAGGCAGATGATTGTGATGACTAGCAGATGTGATGGTGAGAGCAGAAACATGGAGCCCTGGAGCTTTTCGCTTTGGTCATGTTGTGAACTCATTCTACAGGGACACTTGTTATCGCAGTGTTTTAGATGTGGGGGTGCAGAGGAAAAGACTGAGGAACTGCTGTTAAGCAGCGTCAGAATGTAAGCTTTCTTTGCTTTCTACCCTGCATTTGCAGAAGAAAAACAACACTCCCAAAATAACCTGTGTCCGGTACCTCTGTGGACTTGGTGCTGACACTGGCTTGAAACCACCTGCAGGTTTCAAAGTGCCCACAACAACCTTTTGTACCCTTTAGAATGCAAGAACAATGCAAAATTGTGAGCACTTCTATCATCTCCAGGCACTACGCAACACTTGAGTCAATAAGGTAGCAAACAGTGAAGAAGATGAGTTACTCTGTCCATCAACATCGTGACTATTTGCCCACAGGACTCAGCTAAAATGGTTTTTTTTTTAATGCGATTAAATGCAAGATACTACATCTTGAAACCAGGAGCACAGATGTTATCGATACCAGATGGGAGAGGCTGCCTCGAGAAGCAGCACATGGATTTTGAAATCACCGCAAATAACTGACTCCACATGAGCACTCAGCATGCCATAATGCCATGGGAAAAAGGGTAGACACTTTGCGGACACAAATATCAAGAGGCTGAGAAGCAATATTAGTGCTGGTTACTACCCATGGTATGTAGAGCACTGGGCTGGCAACTGGTGCTCGTTCATCAGATGTGCAGGAACCACAAAGTTCAAGAAGAAAAGGTTTCCAGCTTTTGAATCCAACATATACAACATACAGCTTCAAGAGCTCATTTTCCACAGTTCATCCAAGAGCTGAAGGGATTAGTGGAGAACATGGGACAGTCTGGGACTTTTCAACCTTGTTGATAAGGTTGCACAGGTCAAAGGCAAATGAATTTCACAGTAATGACTACAACTAAATATTAGAACAGGTTCTCCAAGGACACAATGAATTGCTGTGACAGAGCATCTTTAGGGCATGACTGAACGACTTCGCAGTAGGTACACAGAGATATAGTGCTCAGAATAAGTTAAGTTAAAGTGATAGAGAGGGGGTGGAGAAGGGAATTGTTACATGTGGACAGTTGATTCTGAAGCAAGAACGTCCAGAAAGGGACCAGCTTGTGGGTGCAGTTCACATGCCCCACATCCAACATGCTCAGAAGACATCCTGCTGCATGAGGACAGTGACTGAACCAGAAGTCTCATACTTCAATCATTTTCCTGCAGGGGAGACCATTTTCCCTTTGCTTGAGCTGCAATCTGTATAAACCCTGGGTAGCCCAAGTTTTGTCATTTGCTGAAGCAAATTTGCTACACAAGCAGGTGGGAAAAAGTTAACCTACCTAATGTTTCAGGGGTATGTGAGCACACAAGCTGCTTTATGTTATTCACATGCTTAAAATGCAGACCACAACCACCCACATAACATCAGAATGGAAATTTTCCAGCTTTGACAGTGAGACCACATCTACAGCACCAAATCATCACTCACCTGCTGGGAAAACACAGGGACAGGTTATTTCCCCAAAGCAGTCCAAGCCTTATACATTTGTTGGGAGTCTCCTGAAGAATGCAGGCTATCTATAGAGATATCTATAGTGACAAGAGGGTTATTGCCACAGATTAGACTAGACCGGCCAGCTTGCTTGTGCTCTGCCTTGGCCAGACCTTTCCAGGAACTTGCACTTCTCCATTCTCTGGATGGTGATGTGGCATGGACTGTCCCCTGCTCTACTTACCAGTGATGAAGATTCAGCACAGCATTTTGCAGCATCAGCCGGCCTAGGCGACTAGTTCCTGCTGGTTCACTAAACCGCTCAGCTGAGAATCAAAGTGATAATGCTGGAGTAGGTCACCAGCTTTCCTTAATGTGTGTGTGAGCTACCAGTTTAGGACCTAGCAGCTGCTTTGCACACAGTTCTTGGCAATATTCTCATTTTCCAGCATGACAATTCAACTCTTTCTGACTAGGAAAATTACTAAGCTTTGGCACGTTAACTACTCCCTTTGCTGGGCAGTCTTGCCTATAGGATATGGAACTCATCTTTTTCCTGTTGAGATGAAGCAGTACGGATTACAGAACTGCTACAGCAGCATAACATGATGCTATGTCTAACACCCACACTCAAATGACCTATTACACCATTTGACATATCTCCCTTTTAAGTTGCTGGACAAATACAAACCCTATTTTATTGCTGAAAATAGCAGCTTCAGGAATTTAGAGTATCAGTGCACTAAATATGCAGTAAGCAATATTCAGAAAAAGCAGGCATGAAAAGAAGAATCTTTGTTTCTCTCACAGGGGCATCTATCCTGTCTCTGCACAGGCATGTTGAATACTCTGATTTCAAAAACATTAAATATTCCATGTTCCATCGTAGAAGGAAGGGGGAAAATAAATGCATCCACCAGAACAGCAACAATTTAGAAAACCATTTGTCCAGTGCCTCTCATTCCCTCATCACAAGACCGGGCTCATCTTGCACAGCATAGATAAGGCTGGGTTCTAGCAGTATAACAGGACACTTATAATTGTGTTTTCATTAACAATATGACAGCAACAGAGCAACAACATCTTTAGTTCCCCTCAATTTTTACCATTATGCAAGTTCCTTACAGAACTGAAAGAGCATATAGCACCACTTGCTTACACACAGCTATTTTGCTTTTTCAGTATCTGACCTTGCGAGGCTAAGTTTGGTATTCTAGAAACTTAAGGATGTTACCCAAAATAACTCTGAAGCTTTTATGATAAGATAAACCAAGGAATTGAGGTAAGGGAGTTTCAGGTGACAAGCCAATGGTTTCTTGCCCAGCTGCATTATCAGTTCATTTAAGTTCAGAGGAAGGAATTACATCTTGAAGAGACTACACAAGGCTCGTGATTACTTCCACTGGATTACACTGCCTCTGCTAATCTCCACACAAGTTCCCACTGCAGGTGTTACAAGTCCTGAAGGCTGGAATTTATCCAGCATTACTTAACTGAGAAGCTAGAGTTTGTCTAAGCTCTGGAGGGAATTAGAAGCAAGCACACTTTTTACAGTCCACTTATTTTTTGATCCTAGAGCAGGAGGAGCAGTGAATAAACTGCCACACACCCCTAACTCATTTAGCTTTGACCTGCCCAATCCCTATTGATCATTGGTATACAGAAGCACCAGCTTTTAGGACAGAGTAAAAGTGTGAAAACTTTCAACCAAGTAAATAACTTGAAGAGCAATTGCTGCCTTCATTTCTTACCTCCTTGGCTCATGATTTGAAGTATGCAGGGGGCCCTGACTGGACTAGCATAGAAAGAGGAATGCTTCACAGAACAAACTGACAGGCTCTAGGTTAGTCCAGACACTACCTTACAGGCCTAGGAGTGGGCTTCAGTGTGTTTTAAAGTCAGGTCGGGAGCAGATAATGGTCATAGAGGGGAAAAAAAATTTTTGGAAACTCACTATAATGGAAGTAAAAGATTAACCATGTCTCACTGAACTGACTAATCTTCAGTAAGTTGAGGCAGATGTATACATTAATGAAGAAAAAAGTACCTCAAAAAACATTTAAAACCAAGCATTACTGTGTACCCATCACTATTTGTTTCCCCAGTGTATCTAGACACACATTGGCTAATAAGCTCCACAAACACTTTGTCAGCACTACTTAGATGCAAGAATTACTTGAGGCAAGCAATGTTTAGCATAAGTTTATTTGCACAAGAATTTCAGAATCATTAAGGTCCAAAACCCAATTTCCAAGGACAAGTGAACACCACAGTGCAGAACAGTAGACAAAGTTACTGTGTCCAATCTCACATTTGGGCTCATCACAAATCCAAATATTTCTAGTATGTTGTTTTGCCAGCTTAAAAAAAAGACTCACTTCTTTCAAAGAGGTATGAGAGAGTTTTCAAGAGCTGACTTCTTTTAATAGTAAAAAAAAAATATAAGAGATAAACATAGGGGAAAAAAAAGGCCTTCTAAATTTCAACACAAAGCACAATTTTAAATCACAAAGAGACAAGCCCAATCCAGACATTTCAGTGAGTGGCCTTTTCCAACATGTGAGAAAAAAAAACCAGAGTGCTTCAACCATTCCCCCAAAAGCTTCTGCAGCTATAGCTCAGTATCCCACCGTTAACTAGTTTCATTGAAATTAAAGAATATATGCAATCCCCTTTCACCATATTTAACAAATGGTTGAGTAAGCCTTAGATGCCAAGGCTAGAAGTATTACTATCCACCTGGCTCTCTCAACGCTCAAATTGGACCAAGTTGCCAGTGACTATGGTCGACTTACTGCCCAGGAATATTATTCCTGGCCAGGAATAAGCACCCTGGTTGAACAGGTTGGGTGAGAAGGATAGCAAACAAGTACCATCAGTACACTGACATCTTGGAATTGAAGCAATTTGTCCAAGTTACCTTCTAAGAGGCCCTTTCTCAAGCACTCACATAGCAATAAGCAGAGATTACTACCATCATTAGTAGTCACTCTTGTGATCAGAAACCCACAAAGCCTAGGCACAAAACATACCAAATGCTTAACCCCAGAACTCAATCCCAAAATAGAGGTCTTTAAGTTTCAATAAAAAGCTTTAGGTATTTACACTAGATTTAAATAGTACCTACTGCTCTGTAGACAAGATATTAACATTAAAATAAAGTGTGAGGATCTTTAGAAAAATGGTTACTCAAAAGCAAGCAGTAGCTTTCAGCCTCCAACTTAGTGATTGACTGAACTAGCTGAGGACAAGCACAGCAACAATTAAATCTTGAGCTGAGGGAGCATGAAGCATGCTGTACCTTACAACTTTTCAGAGTGACCATGGATCAGTATAGGGATTTCATAAAAGTGGCTTAAACCCACTCTACTACTACATCTCCTTGGTAGCATCTTTATCAGATAAAATTAATTATTTTACAGTGATGAAGTCACAACAATATACTGTAAGTCAAGGGGGACTTGGCAATAAATAGTGACAAGAGATGCTTAATCTCAGACTGGCTCAGCCCAGCAGAGCTTATGAACTACAGGAAGAAAACAGCTCTTTTAAACTACATGCTCTAGTTTACCAGAAGCCTAGTTCTGAGGAATGATGATGCACTGATACCACAACTTTGTTTTGATGCCACTGCCCAGAGGAAATGTGTTAGGCTAACAGTCTGAAGTAGAGTAGTCTTTCTCTAACCTCCAGTTGACACAGGTGAGCAACAGAAGACAAGGGCAGGTTTGCAGAGGCATCACTAAGTACTGAAGGGAAACTGAATCAAGCAGGCAGCTTATACTTGGCCTAGGGTCATTACTATTAACTTTTACCTAGCATTCATTCCCATGTTACACCTTGCTCCAGGGGCCACGTACAATATCAGGCTGCTAGGACAGAAACCCATGGACTGCTTGCAATACAGTGATGAAAAGCTACTGAGCATTTTGGCTCTACCTGCTGAGCCAGGGTTATTCGAAGGCAATGAGACAAACAGTGTCCCAGCAATTCCTTATACAGTAGGGCCAAAGCAGTAGGTAGTGTGCAGCCTCAGCATGAAGTTTAACTATTCAAGACCTTAACATCCAGCACCCAGGCTACAAAATATAAATATTTCCAATACATTTAAAAGCCAGGCAGGGAACACAGCAGCCCTGCAAAGTTTAAACCCAGTAAGTCAGCTGTTCAGAGAGCAGTCATTCAACATAAAGCTTCCTTAGAGGCCTCAGCAACAAGTTACATTAGCAAAAGCACAATATTTATGGCAGGAAGCTTAAATTCTCCATAGCTCTCAGGAATCCATTAGAGCCTTCTTTCTAGCAGTTCCTTTTCCAACAGATGCACCTGGCCTGATGTTCAGCAGCCAACACATTCAAACACTAGTAAAACATAAATCTGTGTTTCAAGCTTGTGAGGACTCCTCCCAAGCATCTGCTCACTTCTTCCACATGAGCTGATGCACAGGAAGGGTTTCTAAAGATCAGCCATGAGATCACACAAGACAGATACACGAGTTTAAGCTATTTGACATGCAAAATAAGCACATCCCTGTAGGCACTGGTTTACTTCTGCAATGGGTATAACTTAGGTTAACTTTAAAAACAGCTATTTAAGAGATTATAGCAGTTAAAGTCCTAAGCAAAATACTTCCTTCTTTCTAGTGATACTCTATACTAAACTAAGGGTTGCCTTGCATGTAGAAGTTATTCATGCCTAGGTTTGCATTCCAGCAGTAAGCCTGCACTAAGTTTAACACCCATGACAACGCTGGCATCATGTTAGTTTTAAAAAAGCCTTCCAAAGAGACAAAGTCTTGGGTGAGAGCTGCCTTGTCTGTAAATTGCATCAAGTCCAAGCCACAGTTAATAAAGTCTGAGTTCACTTTCAAGTTTAGCTACTTTGGCTGACTACTCAGGAAGCCTTTAATGAGAACAGCACAAGACACCAAATTATTTGTCTATTTGCTACTGAAGTTGCTTACAAGACTTCAAAAAAAATAAGCTAAAGCACGCCTGGCAACAGCCTGCTTTCCAGATTGTATCCCTCCCTGCCTTCCCAAGCTACATGAAGTCTGAAGAAAAGAGTAGCCTCACTGCTCTGAGGCAGTCTTTATGACATAGTTATGACAAGTGGAAGGAACTTGCAATGTAAGCAGAAGTTTTTCGTCCTAGGAAGAACAGGCAGGTTTTTTTACAGCCATTAAAGTATTGCAGTGCTACTGTTTCACCTTGAACAGCAACCATACATTGGTGTTTTACCTCCTTTCTGCCTTACCTTCTAAGTTAAATAATTTGTTTGATCAGGCGCTTTGGTCTCGCAAGCTTGCAGAGACAGCTAGAAGCCATAAAAAAGGTTTAGCAAACAACTATTCTTAAACATTGTACATAATTAAATAGCTCTGAGATCTGCCCTTCTAGTCTACTTCTCTGATTAAGCAAAGTCAAGGTCATCTGCGCTACATATTACCATTGCAATTCAGTGAAATTCATCCAGTTAACATACTAGTACCACTATATACATAACTGGGGAATTTTTAACCTTCCTTATAAGGCACAAGAGTGTCAAAGCAGCAAGTTCAGCACATACCCTTTAGGAAGTTCAGCCCCCTACACCTCCAAGAGTATATATACACTTTTCTAGAGGCTATTCCAAAAACAAGGGCAGACTTTCACCACATATAGCCTCTGTGGAGAGCTCTGCTTAGGGTTTACATACCTCTTCAAGTGAGGGTTAAGACCAATAAAGAGGAAAAATTTTACTCTCACCACTCAAAATACCACCTCATACAGTCACCAGGTAATAGTGAGAAACTAGGAAACTCAACCCTTCAGTGGTGTCAGAAAGACAAGCCTTCAGGACCTGCCTGAAGTTGTACAGGATTCATTTTAAGAGGCACTTTGGGAATTTATACTGTGTCAGGAGTGCACATCAACCTGCAACTTAGTGGCTGGGGGGGAAGGTGGCAGTGTTTGGGGGGGGTACAGGGGTTTGCTCTGAACCTGTGAGGAAGAAAGCTGGGACAAACCTCAGTGTAAGAGCTGTGCTACTTTCAAACTGTGCCAAAGATTGTTTTGAAAGATGCAGTCAGAAAGGCTTCATCTTGAGCCTGAACTTAACGGTTTTGTTCCATCCTAACAATTCTAACTCTGGTTCCAATCCTATTTAAGGCTTCAATTCCTCATTTCAAGGACTTTTCACATTAGCAAGTTTTAGATTGTTTTAGTGCATATATAGAGATACCATCTTCCAATTTTTTGTACTCAAGAAAAATGTAGCCAGCTTATGCTTTAGAGATAGACTTACTAATCCATCTTCAACTTCCAAGAAGTTAATCTTGAACTTGAGGCAGGACCATAAATCCCTAGGTACTACAGGAAACAACATTTAGGCCCTCTGCAAGACAGACAGTATCCATACAGTTATTTACTCTACACAGCCAGAAAGTAGAAGCAGCCCAAGCGTGACATGAGCCCACTCTTGCACAATTAGTTCAACAGAAAGTTGGCCAGAACTTGAACTGAGGAAGTGTAATGAGGTTAGGCAATAGAAAGCAGAGTTTTGCTATTCCAGGACTGGCTTCTGCTTGGCTCAAGACATTTCACAGTCTTTCTTCTATCAACTAACCCAGTTTACTGAATACTCCACTTAGATCACATGTTAATAACCGCTTCTAGAACTAGTAGAATTTTGTAATTACGCCTCTTAACATTTGGCTGCTGGCTCTCTTCTCTTAATGAAGAGGTAGTAAGGCTTCTTGGCACTTGCAGATATATACTGAAAGGTTCATAGCAGGTCACCTGGTTGCGTATTCCTACTGCACACCAGGAAATAGACAGTCCAATACAGTCATGTTTCCATTAGAAAGCCTCCAACTGACAGTTATTTCTTGTCTATATATACACTCAGCATCTCGGCCTTCAGTAGCCTCCACTCAAGAATGCTCAAGTGAAATGATCAATTGCAAGGCAACCAAGTGGGGTAGGACTGGCTGTATGGCACAGGAGCATTTGCAAGATAGTAGTTGCTAAAGTTAACATCACTAACATAAGGTGCTGGCTGGTAGTAACAGGTAACATTAGTGGCATTAGGGATGATGTTTTGTTCTGCCAATACTTTGAGTGCTAGCAGAGAAATCAAGTTGAGAGTCTGCCTTCGCTCGTGTCCCATGAGACAGACTGTGCTCTCATTCACCACCCTGCGCAGAATCATGAGGTAGTCATATTTTCTCCTCTCTTCTTTGGAGAAGTGGTTCTGGAGGTAGGTCTCTAGTTTGCGCTGCTGATCCAGGATGTCTGGGAAGTCTATGAAGAATCGCGAGCACATGTAGCGCTCTAAGGTTTTGATCTCATGCTTATCCATGGGCCTGAAGTCTCGTACTAAGAGGTTACTATACTTCAGAAGCCCACCACCTCGGATCTCTTCAGGATTTTTGGTAGCTATCAGCTTGTTCTGGAGGTGATCAAAAGCTGCTTCAAAGTCTCCATACATGCTTTCCCCAATCACAGTGGGATGGAAGTGCTCTGACATGGGGGCTTCTGCGTAGTCATAGTAAAAGAGCAGGGAGTCCAGTATGATTTGGAAGGAGTCCACGCTGAACTCAAACTGTCGCCGTATACAGTCTACAAACTTCAGCTCCACATTCCTGCCATGTTTGTTGGAAAGTGATATCAAGCTCCAGCGGTCAGACTCTGTGTACACTTTGACTAGCTTCTGGATGTAGGCTTCCTTCAGCGTAACTGGACTGATTTTCAGCTTGCTTACTCCTTCTGGCAAGAAATTCAAGAGGGATCGCAACACCACATCTCGAACTAACTGAAATTCTGCCTCACTTGGAAGAGAAACTTGAAAAATTAGATCCAGGTCTTTGCATCCAAGCCCATTATCCTTAACCAGGACATGACCAGCTGCAGAGCCATTCAGACGGACATCACGTACCACAATGCCTGCTTCGCTCAGTCTACTCCGAACAATCTGAACAATGTCCTTCAGAGTTATCTTCAGTGTTGGGAAGTTACCTCGTCCATGGATTGGAACCGCCTCTGTAATAACCTCATGCAGACGGCTGACCTGCTCCCAGTTCAGTACACTGCATGACATGCAGTCTGAGTTACTTCCTTTGCCTGCCATCTTAAGGTTTTTCTTCTCCAAAGAAACTGTAGGAAGGTGGGATAAAAAAGAAAAAAAGACAAGTCAGACTATGTTTATGCTTCCTAGATATATCCTATGCTCTACTTTTCTGTCTACACACAGACAAACTAGAAAGAAATAATTCTATGTAAAAATTATTATTGGGAAAACTTCCACCTGAAATGATACCCAGCTTCTCTACTGGAACAGTCACAAAATTTTAGTTGTCATTGTCCTTTCGGTGAGGTAGAGTTAAGTACCTCAAAGCAGTTTATGCCAAAGGGAGATTATCAACAAAGATGACACATAAGCTTTACCTAAATTTAATACCATCTGCAGCACCAGTTGATGCCAGAGGAGCCGTAAGCACAAAACACTTCTGAAAGTTAAGCTTTGAACTTGCTTCATTAGACATAAAGCTGCAATCACTCTCTCCAACTAACACAACAGTGGAAGACACTCTGGTGTTATTTTCAGGACTTAGAGATCCAATCCACTGAAAGCAGTTTATGCCAGATAAAAGAATTCTTCCTTTTCATAAAAGTTTTTCCCTTTCTTAACCATCCAGCATCTACCACTCATGAGATAAGGGCCAAGCACACCTTGTTCCTGCAAAAAGCTACAGCACTTCAGCATCCTGGACAGAATTTCAGCTACAAAGTCAGACAACTATTCAATTTGCACTCCAGTATTCATAAGCAACTCTTTAGTTCAGACACACCACATAATCAAGCTACCTTTTTGGTAGTCCCAACCTTCTGCTCATTTGCTCAGGCCAAACGAGCTTTTGAGAGCTGGCATACATTCAGATGAGGTTAAGGGACACATGTTAGTGTTGCATTTTAACACCAAGTACTTCAGAACCTCACTGCCCAGACCTGGTCACAGCCTCATCTGAACTTTTGCACTTTTTAAGGAGTCTTGGCACAGTTGGCCAGATCATTCACATAAGTGGCTTGTATTTTGAAGTATGCAGATACTTACATATGTTCTACAGCCACACAGCTCCAACTGGTATTAATATACTTTTCCCCTTTTAAGTGTTCCAGGTTTCTATTGTGGCCAGGTGCTTCCTGACAGGCTAATTAAGGCCTCACCTTCTGCCCCAAGTCCTTTTGAAGACTACAGCTGCCAAGGTCAGACTAGTCAGATTTAAGGTAGTTCCTGTCTACCAGGAATTGTAAAGACAGCAATTGTTAAAACAATTGGTAATTGTAAAAACAATTGTATGGTTCAGTTTTAACGGTTTCCTAACATATACCAGCATGGTGCACTATGCATCAACATAGTGCAATGGAACACTTTTAAAGCAAGATTCAAAGAGCAGCTATTATCACTTCATGCCTGTCCTCTGCCAGCTTTGAACTTTTGAACAGCGCATTTAACCCATCACCTCCTCCACAGAAGGGAATCAAATCCTAGATAAAATACACAGTAAGGTAAAAATTAAGACTATTATAAAAGCGCTCCTGGGAAAGAAATTTCTACCCTTAGCATGAGCTGCTGCATTACAAGCTTTCTGCTGTGGGTCACATCAGCTCCAGGAGGCACAAAACAAACCTGTGATTCACAAGATGCTTAGTCCAGGACAAATCAAGTTCTTCAAACTCAATCCTTAAGGCTGCAATGCAGCATACACCCAGAAGCATCAAGCCTGCCAGCAGCTGCCCTCTGACAGTTCAAACACATCAAAGTACATTTTCATCTTGAAACCGCTATATTTACAGTAAATCTTTCAGATCACTAAAGAACACGAGTCTTCCACGACTTCTAGCTTAAGCTGTAGGTGCTTTCAGCTACTACCCCTGAAAGCGTTCCCACTCCTTCTTCCCATCTGTAGCCTTCTCTGCAGCTCGGACAACACAGACAGCCCACCCAACCACGAGAAAGGACTGCGAGCAGTGGTTCCTACCCCACCACACACACTTGGTTCTGCTTGGCCATCCTCATCTGAGGGAATAACGCACACTGCTGCCCTGGCAGGGGTTAAGATTAAGTATTTCCTTTCCAGTTGAGTTTAATTCTCAGGCTGTCAACCTACGAAGCCTCTCACCCCCAGATCACTCGAGTGCTCGCCTACTCTGCAAGATTCAGGTTAGTGACAACACGATCTTAGCGCTAACTGTAACGTACTTGGGATGCTGGCCGTTCACACGCCTCTTGTGACGGAAAACATGACAAGAACACCTGCAGACGTTCACTCACTGGGAAGAGAGCAACTCTGAAAGCCAAGATGGGCACTGCCTGTCTTTAACACCAGGCGTACAGAGCACCGTAGCGTCACCTGGATGCAAACCTCAGAGGCAGAAGGAGCGAGGACAACGCACCTCCACTCGTGCCACGGCGAGGTACCGCACTCCACGGCAGCAGTCCCCCCCCACACCTTTAAAGGGGTCTAACTTGAGGCAACACCTGAAGCGGATGTCAGGCGGCCGCCGCGGGCCGTACGCCTGTGACACGGCAGCCTGACAGGCCCCCCTCAAGCCCCCACAACCGGCGGGGCCCGGCTGCCTCCGCCGCTCCGGGGGAGAGCCGGAGCTGAGGCGGCCGTGACGCCGCTTCAAGGGAGAACAGCGATTTAGAAAGCGATTTGAAAAGCGTTACCGGGCGCCTGCCTCGAGGAGATGCCTCCTGTAAGTGACAGCAGCACCGCCACCC